>JASCZI010060567.1:28046-43045 GCA_036250425.1 Stylosanthes scabra | reverse complement strand
ATTAATCAAGGGCATGATTAGAAGATTAAAGATATGATTGATTGAAGACTCAAGAGAAGAAGATAAGGGCTTGTAATTTTAGGAGATAAGATTAGGATTAGATTAGAATATGATTAGATTTTAATTTGAATTTGAATTTTAATTAGGATAGGTATAAGAAGTAACTTAACCATTAGGGTAAGGGACTTCAGCATAGACGTTTTCCATTATTCTTAGATCTAGTTTTCATTATGCAAGGCTAAACTACTCCATTGTTAAGGGTGAGGAGCTCTGTTCACCCAGCATGAGGTAGTCAACTATGTACATTCGTTTATTAATTCATTGAGGTATTTTCAGTTATCTTCTATGCATGATTTAATTTTCTGTTCTTCATCCCAATAGTTTAGAATCACTGAGAGGTGTTCTTAACTTGTCTAGGGCTAGATTAATTAGATTGAGAGATCTATTAATTTATGCTAGCTGGAAATTGAATCACATAATCAATTAAGTCTAACTAGAGATAGTCAAGTTAATTGTTATGCAACTATAACTTTGTGGGTTAAAATTGGATTAGAACTAGTTTGGATAGAATGACATTTAATCTAATCTAGGATCACTTTTGAGACTCATAAGGATTAGAATCAGATTTAGATCTTCACCTATTTATTTGATTGATTGACTAAGAGATTAGCTTTTGATTAGGTAAATAGAAACTAAGTTACTAAGAGATTAGGGCTTAGTTATACTAGATTCGTTGTGCTTGATAACTAAGAACCTAGAATTGGTATTCGAATGTATGCATTGACCCTCAAGGGAAAAACATCTCCGAAGCTCTTAACATCTCATTCCATTGATTTAATCACAAGTAATTTTCTGCCCTTTTTATTCTCTTATTTTCGTGCCACATACATCATCATTCTCTCAAGGTTTTAATTTGATCTGATTAGAGTAATTGATAGATAGTATTGCTTAGTCCTTTATTCCTCGTGGGAACGATACCCACTTCACCTGGTATTACTTGTATGATTCGGTGCACTTGCCGAGATCGGAGCGTATCAACGGCCACTGTAGCGTCTGGGAAGTAAGAACCAAGGCTGGCAGGGGACCTTCGAGCGGCGCGTGAGGGCGCGTGCGAAGGCGGCTGGGGACGAGGCGGGGCTCGACAGACTCGGAACGGCAAGACGAAGACGGTGGTGGCGGTGGTGACGAACAGAAGCATCTGGAGAGGGCCAAAAGCAAGCCGAAACTTGGCGGAAATAAACAACTCTATTGAGGAGACCAATGTTACATGGAAAAAAAAATGACCCTAAGATATAATCAATATTTAATCCACAAACCTCAAAGGTCTTACTAAAAAAAAATTAATATTTCAAGAATACCATTATTCCAATAATTTTAATCATTAATCCTCGGTCAAGTATATATTTTATGATATAATCAATGATTATCATCTGTTTTTGTAGCATACAAATATAAATAATATATGAATTTTATTAGATGTATGTGAAGATTCACGTATATAATCAATTTTTAATTATATAAGATGTAAAAAGTAAAATTTCGTATTATAAAAATTAATTTTATATCTATATAAATAATTTATATTTATATTGGATAATTTCCTACATGATGAAACCACTTTACTGAACATGGAGAGTACTGTAACGTTTTGAGTTTAACACTCTATCTGGTATAGGAGGCAGATAGCATATAGTCAAGTCAATAATTTTGGAGGTAAATGAGAGTATGTTGCGTGTGTATGTATCCAAAGGGACCAAAGTTAAGAATAATTGAATACATAAACATGCATGCGCAGCCGAAAAGGATCCCCTTATATACACAACAGGGTTATGAGCAGCAGCGTAACTATAGCCAGCTACCTACCATCAACGATCAACGCCACATTGACTAGCCTACCAGGGCATGCTCCTCATGTACGTACTATATTATTATTAGAGTAAACATCATTTTCCGTCCCTCAATCTTTTCGTTTTAGACATGACATACTTTAATAAATCAAAAATCACAAAGTAGTTCCTAAAAAATTAAAAATAGGACAAATCAACCTCTAAAACGGACAAATTAATCCCTAAAAATAGATTACAATGTGACGTATCAGGGGTTAATTTGTCCAATTTTTTAATTATTCAGGGTCGCTCTTTGGTTCTCGATTCATTAAGGGGCACCATGTCCAAAACGAAAAAGTCCAAAGAACGGAAAGAATATTTACTCTTATTATTATTATTAGATTTCATTATTGTGCTCCATGTAATTTTATGGAATTTTTAATTAAGATTTTATGTATTTTTTAATTATATTTTTAGATGATATTAGATTTTATAATTTTTTTATACTTACACCACTCACAAAATTTGTAGAGGGAGGTGAGGAAGGAAACAAACAGAAAAATAAAAACTACAAACAATAATTTCTAAATTCAAAAATATAGACAGAAAGATCTTTATTACTCTTAAATCTCCAAAAGCATACCACCATAAACACCTAAATTAGATAATTCATCACAACTTTCATTCTTTTAGACCACTCCAAATTTCAATAGCCAACACACCGAGAATCCAACTCTTAGTATAGTCTTGAATCCAAAACTCCAAGTATATCACCTAAACACTTATTAGAGAATACATCCTCTAAATATTTCAATCTAGCAAATTAATCTAGTAGACTCAATGACTCCTTTTCCACCAAAACCCTTAACATTTACACTTCAATATTTATCTTTAATTAATTAGTGCACCTGATTTGAGTATTTTAGCACTGCTTGCACAAAAAATCTTTGAAAGCCTCACTTTCTTCCTCCTACTACAATTAAAACATCAAATATAATGAAATATTTTTGGTCAAAAAATGAATATATTTCTTTTTAGAACATAATTCATAAACGAATATATCTCTACATAATAGGATAATTTTTATATTTAATTTTTTTATCACGGTAAAAATTCAACTGAAAATTTTGGTATAATATAGCCTGCAAAGGGACATAATTTTGGTATAATATAGCCTGCAAAGGGACATAAATAAAAAGAAAAAAAATATATAGACCAAATTAAAAATTCAGTAAAATTATACAAACTAATAAAGTAATTTAATATTATTATTATTATTATCCTGAGCAACTTATTATATTTATTATTGATTAATAAATTGTTGCATGTATAATAAGGTGAGATAAATCTCAATATTTAGTTAGGCGACGAATAACTTACTCATTACACTAATTTAATCTGTTTCAACATTTTCCTCCATTTTGTAGGTCAACAAATAATTTCTTTTTGTTGGTCAAAGAGTTGCTATATACTAAAACAACGAAATTTAGATCTAACGTTTCTTTTTTTTTTGTTGACGAGATCTAACGTTTGCTTTGATAGATTGGTGAGTTATCCCGTGGACTCTATCAATTTAAATTGGTTTATGTACATATGTGCCTTGTGGTTTTGGTGAAAAATTCCAAAAATTCATGTCCGCTAGGTTTTTTGTATATACTTTACTTTCATATACTCCAGACATTTTCAATAGTCCTAGCCATCGTATACGTACAATGTAGCATTTTTTAATAGGTTGTACGAGCTATATATCTACTTGCTTAGTTATTAGAGGAACAGGACCAAAACGCAATTGCCAAACTATTATTGTATATTTGTTTTTTATATAAAAAAAAAATAGACTGATCTACCATATAAATTATAATTCAGGTAATAATATTACATACGATACTTTTTATTTATGAAAATAATATTATCTATTTTAAATTTTATATTATGTGATGGCACTCAATACCTTCCATAGTTCTATTATAATAATAATAATAATAATAATAATACCTATTATGTTATTAATCATTAATATATAATATACATTAAAATATAAAATATACATTAAAAATAATAAAACTACATATGTATTCATGTATAAATACATATTGATTAATTTTAATTTGCAAATACAATTTTTATTAAAAATATAAAATATATATTAAAAGTATGACAAATATAACATTTTTATAAAAATACATAATAAATGATTTAATAACTAATTTTTCTTGTATACATAGAATTTTTTATTGGATAAGTTCTAACATATAGTGTACGAGACAGATATTGAAATACCCATACTTATT
Source organism: Stylosanthes scabra (assembly GCA_036250425.1). Taxonomy (NCBI): domain Eukaryota; kingdom Viridiplantae; phylum Streptophyta; class Magnoliopsida; order Fabales; family Fabaceae; genus Stylosanthes; species Stylosanthes scabra. The sequence continues at coordinate 38,928 of JASCZI010060567.1, read as the reverse complement.
TCATTATGTACAAGTATCTAAATTTTAATTAGTCTTATATCCAAACCTACAAATATATAGTGTATATATCCAAATCCACGAGTATTTAGAATATAAAAAAATAAATTAAATTATTCAATAAAATTTATTATATAATAAAATATTAGAAGCTTTTCCCAAATGGCAATTGTTAGGCTAAGTTTTATTGTCTTAATAATGGTGAAATTCCTTTTCAAGTGTTTTGAATATTTTTTAGAAAATTAAAAAATATTTGATGAAGAGTATATATAGATTTGATAAGTGTCGTTGTGTTAGAGGCAAAAAGAGGCGCCTAAAAGAGCAAAAATCGAAATTTTAGTGTAAATAAGTTAAATCCTAAAATAATTCGTAATACAATAGAATGACATTGTTAGATTTATGTAATTGAACTTTGGGATAATATGTTGATGTCTAGCTATATTATAAAAAATATTATCTGTATACTAAAATTAACTATTATGTTTTATGTATAAATAAATAAATTGTTAGGTCACCAAAAATAAATATATTATTCAGATTATTTTTAATATAAATTTTATATTTTAAAATATATTTCATACTAATGGTGTAGTTAATATTTTAATAGATGAATAATAATAGGTAATCATAATTTAAAGTTATTTTATTTAATTTAACATTTATAATTTCATGTAAATAATATTCATAATTATATATTTTTAATATTTGATATTATATATTTAATTCAATATAAATTAATAATAAATGCAAATAAAATTCAAAATATACAAATATTACTATTTAGAGTAAATTCAGTTTCCATTTTCTGACTTTTTTTGTTTTGAATTTGTTGCTCTTAATGAATGGAAATCCCTACATCAGCTCCTAATTAATCAAGGAGTTGGACACTGATTTGTTCAATTCTTTAATTAATTAGGAGTCAATGTGATCAATTTTAGAGGTTAATTTGTTTAATTTTTTGATTGATTAAGGGTCGTTGTGGAATTTATTATTCATTAAGAGACGCCAAATCTCACCAGAAAAATGTTAGGGTCGGAAGGGAGGTTTAACCTGCTATTTATGACTACTTAACTATTGTCTCTTGGACATGTATGGTACTGTCTTTTCCTCTGTCTTCATTGATTTCCTTCTTGACAGATTTAACAATACCATTAATTAACGCATGATTCACAAGGTTTAAGGAAAAAATACTATATTATTTAAGATTTAACACACAAGAGAGGGAGAAAGAAAAGAAAAGAAAAGAAGAGTTCACATGTGAGATTATAAACGGAGATGAAAGAGAGCAGTGGTTGAGCAACAGCTATAAGAAATTTGTTTCCTATACATTAAGAGACAAAATGTCAAAGAAGCTAGTACTTTTCTTTTCTGATTTGGGTGTGAAGTGAAACAGGGAAGGTCCTGAAAATAGGAACAGAGCAGGAAATTTCGTAAAAATTTGTCTTGAATCTTGATCATCGGTCATCACTTTGTATATGGTAGATATATACTTGCTTCAAGCCAAAAATAAATACTTCATTCATTATCAATGAGTTGTCAACTTTTAAGTTTTAAGTATTTTAACTGATATTGTATGTTTTTTATGAGCTACATTATATGGGTATCCTAGCATCACGCTTAACGAATTATTCCATCCGTATATTTGGGTTTTAAATTTTTTCGGATAATCTTTCAATTTTTTATACGAGTCCAATAATGAATTATGTGAAAATGTTGAAGTTGGGCCGGCTGAACCAGAACATGAAAGAAGGAGCACAACTGCACAAGGACAAGAAGACCACCAATATGGATGATGGACTATGAAGCCTAAGGAACTAAGGAATAACAATTAATTTGTTATCTAATTAGAGAAAATCAATAATCCAAGTGGTAGTGAATCTGTATCAAACAAGATCAAAATCTATGGTCACTAACATTTAATATCAATACGGTAACAAAAATCAATGACTTAGAAGTCAAGTAACCAATCTGAACAATTAACAAATTCAACCAGAATAACAAAATCTCCTAAATATATCTAACAGCAACGTGCAACACAAGATTTAGCCAACTTGAAGAACAAGTAATCAACCTAGCATGCAACTTTCTAAAATCTTAAATAAAAAATTATGGCAGCATCGTAAATCAAGTATAAATTCAAAACAGATGTGAGAAACAATAATAGTGAGAACATGTCAAGGGTTCAGAGATGTAAACCTAGCAAAGCCCTAATTTAATTATCCACTTTATTCCAATGCAAGTAATTATCAATTCACAATGAATTCTAATCAAATAAACCCTAATATCTTACTTAACTAATCAAACAGAGGGTGAAGAACAATTCAGATTTAAACAATTGCACAAACACTCAAATCCTTATCTGTAATTCGGTAAGTAATTGTAAAAAGCAATTCTCCAACACGTTCAATATCAGATTCTCTCAAACACAGAAATTGAACAAGATAGAACCAAATTACCTCTCAATAAATTGATCCCTTGAGAATGAATAACTAGAATTACTCTTTGATTTGATAACAGAACTTGCATTTGAAAGGAAAGTGAACTTGAATTAGGAATCTATGCCGGGATGAACATAACTCCTCATCCTCAACCTTGAGAGTTTAGTTGCACATGGTACAGAGAAAACAAAGAGAAATCCTAATTTAAGTGAAATTGAAATTGACAGAATGAACAAGTCCCTAACCTTAGTGGTTAAGTCTTCTTTATATACTCACTACTAAAACCTAATTCTAATTAAATTCAAAATGCTAAAGAGAATATATGAAAATATAGTTTGAGTTAAGTTCTATTAAATGGTTTTCGAGTGATCGAAATTGGTTTGTGAATAAAGATTTATAAACGTTTGAGTTTAAGTTGAAACTTTTGAAATTATGCAGAAGACTGCTTTTCTGCATATGAATCGACTCATCTTGATGGAAAGTCGATTCATATGACCAAAACTCTATCAAAACGTGACTTTTGAAACCCCAAAGTCGACTCACCCTTGACCCTAAGTCGATTCAAAACTGCACATAGAGCAAAAGAGAGATTTTGATACACCTTTTTAAAAACAAATAATAGAAAATACTCTAAGTGCAGGGAGTTGACTCATTCAAGGCATGAGGGGATTCATTTTTTATCCGTAGTAAAAACTAAGATTTTCAAGTGTCATGAGTCGACTCATGAGTCCCATGAGTCGATTCAGATTGTTTCTGAAATCATATTTCTTAACGATGGCTTCAGGGAATCAATTTATTCGAGTCCTGAGTCGATTCTAGTCTTGTAAAACTCTGTTTTCAAGTTTTAAGATGCTAAACTCCAATGCCATATCTCCTATAACTCCTTAAACTTGAATGACACCCTAAGAAGGGTATGATTGATGAAAGATGAAAAGATTTACGTGAGTTAGGTTGAGGATGGGGGATCCTTTGGGGTTGTCATCTCTACTACCTGACAATAGCGGACTCTTACCAGTAATGGGCGTAAAAGAACGCCAATGACATGCTTGAGTGATCTTATGGTCGAATGGAACCCCCACTAATTATATGAAATAAACGTTAGGGGCATAAAAGAACGTCCTTGATGATGTGCGTTCTGAGAGTGATTTGGGATATATATTAGATCAGTCGGGTTGGCTAGTATAACCGACCAAATGAGCCATTCATCATATGCATTTGGTTGTTTTAAATGGGTGTGAATTTGTATTGGTTTGCCTAGTTGGTAATTTTATGCTAATTGCTACTTGTAATGTTTGTTGAAATTGTCCTTGGTTGTGATTGATTTTCTTGAATTGCTTGTGTTTGTTTGAACCAAATGAGAGATTGGAATTTGGGTCATGATTACTCTGTGGACTGGATATGTGTGATGGATAAATTGAGGGTTGTTGGCTTACCTTTATGTTATTAAACTCTTCATCAAGATTTTGGAACTTCGATTTGATTTAACTCAAAGGGTTATCCTAAAGGAATTGTGAATTCTAAGAAAGATCAAATTTTATCTTTCCAATAAACCTTTCCGATATTAAGTTAATTGAGAATTTAAACGAGGTATATAATTCTTTGCAAGATATTCTTTTTCTTTGATGGTATTCATGAATATAGGTGAGAACGTGGTGATTTTGTTCTCACCCCCTACAATCAACATTTTTCAGTAACAGGTTCAGGATGTTTTAGCGTGAAGTCGCAGTTGGGATGTAAAGGACTTTTATTTATTTTATTCTGATGTGTGCTCATTATAGTTTGAGTTTTCCCTTCGCCTCTTGTTAGTTATAATTTTCAGACGGATAGGATTTTTAATTTGAATTCCTATTTGATTATTGATATTTAATAATATATGCATATCTTGAGTATGTTGTTGTAATTGAAATTATAAAAGATTTGTTGGTTGGAAGTTGAAACAAGAAATTGAAAGAAATTTGGTAATGTTTTGAAAATAGAGGAGACTCTGTCCGTTTCTCTAAAAATAATAGATCAAATTAGTAGAGGCTCAATATTAAACAATTATAGTAATAAATTAAAGGATTAGAAGTCTGTAACACTTGGATTTAAGTGCGATCATGAGGTGCGAGAATTCAGGATGTTACATTAGTTAATCTTTGTTTTCTTTGCATCAAAGGTTCTGTGAATTTTTAATTCTCCCTACCATATCATTGGTTCTTTTCATTGAGAGTTCATAATGGCGGATGCAACTCGTATGAATCACTTTGAGGAGCTAACTCTCTCTAACAAACAGGAAGTTTCAACGTTGAGCCGCGGTTCGGTGGAGGCTAACGAGAGAATAGCGGAGATGCAGTTGACAATGTCTACCATGAATTATTCCCTCCAAGCTATTGAGAAGCTTCTTCGCGACAACCTCAAGATGAAGAACCGAGTTGACCATTTCAGAGGAGGCCCGTTCAACGAACCTGGTGCGGTGGGGTGGACGACTGAACCACACTGGCCCCAGAAACTGAAGATTGCCGATTTGCCGATGTTCGACGGCGAGGGGGCTGGGTATTGGGTGTTCTGAGCATGCCAATATTTGGAAACTTTTGACATTCCCATGGAGCAAAGAATCCAGGTCTTGTAGTTCCATCTAGTTGGCGCGGCTTATGCTTGGTATCGATGGAAAGTCAAAAACAACATCTCTTATACATGGGAAACTTTCTTGGAAACGATGAACACCTGGTTCGCTAAGAAAATTTACTATGATCATCGAACAACCCTCAAGGAGTTGAAACAGAGTGGCTCGATGGTTGAGTACTAGGCGCAGTTCGAAGAATTGAGCAACCGGGTTACTGAGTTAGGGGAATATTGGATTGTGTCTCTCTTTACTGCTAGGTTGAAGGAACATCTAAAATGTGAAATATTATTAGCCCAACCCAATACTTGTATTTAGGCTGTTTCTATTACTAATCTCCATGAGCAAAAACATGAAGTCACCTTGGGCCATTCAAAAAATACCTAACTTGGCTCACCACTCACAAACCCGACCCGCCTTGCCCCAAATCGGACCCTACACCTAATCCCTTACCCAACGAAATCAGGCCCCATTCCCAACATTAACTCTTCGAACAACACCTCTACTCCTTTCCTAACCCATGCTTCTTTTTCTTCTTCATCTCCACAAAACACCACCATTGTAAACCACAAGAAATTAATAACCCAAACTTAGAGGTTAATTATTTAATTAAGGTAATTAAAGGAAATGAACAAAGTAAAGCCCTAAACTAAGTAATAATGATACACTCAGAATTTGGGAATTTCGCCGGAATATTTGGATTCAGCTGATTTTTCTGAGTGGAAATGAGTATGCGGTCGCTAAAGACTGCGCAGTAACTCGGATTGTTAATAATTTACTATGATCATCTCTTATACTGTGGGACGCTCACAGTGTCAAAATGTGAACTGTTTACCAAGTTTTTAGCATATTAAGGCGTCAAGCTTTGCGACGATTGCCAGTTGTCAGAATGTACGTGGCCTGATCCATTAGACACAAAGGTTGTCAGAATGTACGTGGTAGGACCATTAGACACCTATGCAGAATGTACGCAAGTTGGGAAACCGTATGCAGTCAAAAGGGTATCGGATAACGTTGGGTTGCGGGTAGTCAACCTGGCCTGCTTAGGATTAGACATGCATCATACTATTTGCTGCATAATCACTGTGTTGTACTTGTATTTGTTCGTGTTTTACGTGTTCTCTGCTGGATTTTTGTTTTTCTTTGACTGCTTGTTTATCCGTGTGCTTGTTTGCTTATTTCCTTTTATGTTATGAAGGCTTTAATTACTTGAATTGTTTGATGGTTTTATTTGTTTTAAATCGGGGGTGTGCGAGTGTTTTCCTGATTTCCTTCCATTGGTGCGATTGAATGGTCCTTGGGATGGTCATGTCTCTAATATAATGTATTTCTAGTTTAGTAAGGAAACCTGTACGATAATGATATTCTATTTTATAGTGTAGTTTTGTTTTCCTAAGTAAAGAAGGTAATTTCAATTAATACGAGCGTTTTGTCTTGAAAGCTTTAAAAATAATTCATGAGGTTAGTCTTAATCACTTGCAAATAATAAAAATGATTTTCTTACTGTGTCATTTTATAACAATTCTGAAAACCTATCTACTGAGACCGTGTGGTTTTGTTCTCACCCCCTACTTCCCAGCATTTCAGGAAAACGTTTATAGGTACCCGTTAGAAGAGTTCGTGAAGTCTGATTCATGATTCTGTTGTAGCTGTTTCTTTATGAATTAGTATCAAGTATTATTTGAAGTTAAAGTTGTGTAGGTATGATTATGATATGCCGAAAGTCGGGTCGTTACACATCGCATGTATCACATTTTACTTTTCGTGTTGTATTGTTCATGTGACACATCACGAAATGTACATATACAACTTCTATAAGACTTCGTATATATAAAATCAATGCTATTATATGTACAAGTTATTTAGGTGTCTGATAAACTCCATTTAATCATTCAAAATCATATTAAAAAGGTATGGAACTTATCAATTAACTTACACAATTTTGGCTAAAATGAGTTGAGTTTTTTGAATTTTTGCTTCCGGTGAAGTTGTATGTGAAAACATGCTTTTTGTGCTTATAATTGTTAATTTCTTAATCTTCTTTTATGCCATTTAATGCCGTGATGAATTTTGTTTAAATGTTTCAGAGTTAAAGTGTGCTAACTATGTCAAAAGATCGAAAAACATAGATCAAAGAAGTGAATTCAGAAAGCAATTAAAAAATGTAGTTATCTGTAATCTGCTCAAGTACGTTTTTCTTGCCCAAGTGAGATTCTTGCAGAGCAGCTTTTTCTCGCATGAGCAGAATTTCTCGCATGAGCACTGTTTTCTTGCTCAAGCAAGATTGTTGCGAGAGCAGGAACTTTTCGCATGTGTGATGGAAAGGGCGTTCCGATTTCACAAACGAGTTAGATTCGGGATCCCTCCACGTTCGTGAGAACGGACAGGGAGAAGGATCGTCGTAGCGACCCGAACCAGTTTAGTTGCGAAATCAGAACGTTTCCGTCAACAAAAGACGTGTCACAAAAGTTTGCAACCAATTTTCAAAATAACCGAGTACAGGACTCGGATCGTTCTCCCAAGGAGTTGAATCGTGGTCTAACTTTGGTTGTGAAGATGTTTTGGGGTTGCAAAAAGTGTGTGTGTCAAGAAAAGTGACAAAAACAGGAGATTGATTAACTGATAAGAAATAAAGGTTGTTGGTCTTGGGTTGAGGTACTGTGTGTTCTTATGAACATCACTAATGCCAGTTATAGATGGTTGTCACGTAAGCTACGAAGCCACACTCTGTCTAAAGGTTGAGTGGGTGGAATTAACCTCGTCCCGCAAGTCCTAGGCAACTCATCTAGTGCGAATGTCCTAGGTCTTTGGAACTTGAATAATCCATCAAGTTCACCTCATTAAGGACTCAATCATCACTAGCGAAAGCCTAGCGTCAATGGAACAGTTTTAACCCTGGGCTTAACCCATCTTTGTCCTTAGGGATTAGTGACTAAGATCATCCACACCTCAACCCATGACCAAAGCACAAGATCACTACTCCATAATTATGAGAAACAAAACATCAAACACATGGTAGGCATAAAAGAAAGACATGATAATAAGCATAAAAATAAGCAATAAGATGAAGAACTAGAAATGATTAATTAAAGAGAACAAGTATCCACAAATCAAACGCAAAAGCAAGTAATAAAAGAAAATTTTGGTTGGTAATGGAGATCCTAGAGATGAAGAACAATGAAAATAAACTAAGAGAAAATGGGAGAAATGGAATTCTTCCCAAAAACTCTCTAAAAGCTATCTAAAACTAAAATTGATCCTAATGGTGAAAGCTTGTTGTGTCTTCAACTGTTCTCCCTTTTATGTGGTCGAATTGGGCTTGAGAAAGGGCTAGGCCTTGATCCGGAAATGTGAAATCCCCATTTTAGCCTTCATTAATTTGCATCCTGACGCTATGGCGCGGACGCGCCACCTGGGTCGCGCGGGTGCGCAGTCTGTGTTGACTTCGCTGTTAAGAAATGGGGTGACGTGGTCGCGCCATCTGAAGCGTGCGAGCGCGCCACCAACGGAAAACTTCCTCATTAAGAAAGGGGGGCGCGGACGTGCCTTCTGGGGCGTGCGGCCGCGCAGTCGGGGCAGGTTGGGCTCCTTGACTTTTTGTCCATTTTCCTTGCTTTCTTTGTCCTTTCTAGCTTCCCTTGTGCTCTTCTCCTTCACTTTGGGCCTAGAATTCACTAACAAACACATCAATGGACCAAGTGGGAGAAGATTTCAATAATTACATGCACTTTGGAAGCTATTTTAACAATTAATCAATTAAGATCATAATTAAGCAAGAGATGGAAAATCTTGGTCAATCACTAGTAAATATGTGAAAAAGTATTGATGATGGTATCCTTTTTAGCATGAATTTTATCATAAAAACCCCCTCATCAATGTACATGTGCAGTGTCATGTGCCTTGATTAATGAAGCATGTACAATTACATTTTTTTTGGGCTTCGAAGAAGCCCCATCACTTGAAGCCAATACTTGAAAAAGGGGAACAACATCACAACAAACACATACTTACTCATAGACTCTCATTAGGTTTAATTATTAGGTTTTTAGTGAGATAAGCTCCAAGGTTTTAGATTTTAATTCTAAATTTCTCTTTAGTACTTGCTTTTGATTGTGATTAGGATTGCTCTCTACTATAATTTGCTTGTTATTTCCCTTTCAATTCCACTAGTTATTTTCTCTTTTATGTTCATGAACTTGACATTGTTACGCTTTGATTTTAGCTTGAATTTATGAATAAATCTTTATTTCCATGTTATGATTGTGTTGATTTAAGTTGCTATTGTTGATTTTTAGTAGTGTGTACTTGTTTATTTCCTTTGTTATTGCAATTTGAGATGATTTACATTCTTGCACACCAAGTGTTTGATGAAATATCTAGTCTGATTATGGAGTAGATTTTTTCACTTCTTGGCTTGGGGTTGAGAAATTGAATGGTTTTGAGTCTTTAATATCCAATATTTATCTGTAATTTAGAGTTGTTAGTGATCTTGTTTTCATTTACGCTAGTCTTTCATAATTGTGAGTTGATTAGCACTTGTGAATTGTGAATAGTCTTTGATTAACCTTGTCTTCACTAACGCTAATCTTTATCATTAGTGAGTTGGCTAGAACTTATGAATTAAGATTAACTATGCCATTTGACTTTCTTCAATGTATAAAGGTTGACTAAGTGGGATCAATTCTTCATAATTACCGTGTTTGTAGTTAATGACAAGGAGAACGACCCGAGACTAATACTCTCGGTATTTTTTGTAATTTATATTATGAAATTCTTAACTAAATTTGATAGGTTCTCATAGCCAATTCAGACCTATCTACGACAAATTCATGATTTTAACTTGAAAGAAATCTGAACCGGTGTTGGGAGTCGCATTAGTATCCAAGCTCACCTGAGTTGCTATGTGTACGACAAAATCAAACATAAAAAATAGGTGTATATATATGATGAGGAGGTTTTTGATAATAAATTTCACACTTAAAAGGATGCCCTCATCAATACTTTTTCATATATTTGATAGTGAATGACCATGTTTTCCATCTTTTGCTGGAAAGTGCTCATAAATAATTATATGTTAAATTAGCCTTTAAGATCCATATAAATTGCTAAATCTTCTCCCCCTTGGTGCAATGATATGTTTACTAGTATATTTCAGATTTATAGGGGTTGAGAAAAGCATGAGAAAGGCTAAGAAGAACATTGGAAGCAAGAATGGTTTAGAGAAAGCATGCAAAAGCGAAGATTTCACAAAGAAGGAAGAATGCGAAGCGAAGAAACGGGGCTATAGTCATAGGATTGAAGCAAAATTGGACTCTTTGGAAAGATTAACTCAATGTCAACAACTTTTATGTTTAAGACGTCTTCCAGTTCTTTGCGATTCTGTGACGAATTCGCATCCGAAGATCAGTGCGCAGAGAATCTCCTAATGCTGTCAATCCTGACCTTATGTCACTAATTTGGTCATAACTTAAGTTACAGAGATCCAAATGACTTTGTTCCAACGCCATTGGAAAGCTAACATCCAGAGCTTCGCAACGATATATAATGGTCTATATAAAAATCTGCGTTGACAGTGCGGCCGCACGCCTCAAATGGCGTGGTCGCGCCACCCTTTGCTTAATAACGAAGTTTACGTCAAGGGTGCGGGCGCGTGATGGACATGGCACGGGCGCACCATTGCGTGCTGTCCACTCAATTTGAAGGCTAAAAAGGAAATTTCAAGCCAAGTTGATGCCTATAAATAGAGGGATGCTACCACAACTCATTACCACCATTTTGAGGCCTTTTTTGGGTGCTCATTTAGCCTAGAATAGTTTTAGATTAGTTTAGGGAGTTTTTGGGAGAATCA
>JASCZI010060567.1:16134-28036 GCA_036250425.1 Stylosanthes scabra | reverse complement strand
CTTGTTCATCATCTTCTAGGATCACCATCACCAACCAAACTTTTATTTTACTACTTGTTTTGTGTTTGAATTGTTGATACTTTGCTCTCTTGTTAATGAATCTCTAGGTTCTTCATCTTATTTCTCATCTTTATATCTTTCTTAATTGTTAAGTTTATGTTCTAGCTTTATTTTTTGCTCATCAAGTTTAGTTTATTTCTTGCTCATTTTATGATCTATTGTTCTTTTATGCTTCTAGTAGCTGTAGTTGTTGATTATCTTGCTCTTCTATTCTCTTGATAATCTTGTTTATTTAATTTCATAGCTATAATCATGCTTTTACTTCATGCCCACCAAGTGTTTGATAAAATGCTTGGTTTAGTTTTAGAGTAGTGTTCTTGTGCTTTGGTCATTAGTTGGGGTGTGGATGATCTTAGCTACTAATCCCTAAGGAAAGGATGGGTTAACCCCTGGGTTAAAACCGTTCTGTTGACGCCAGGCTTTCGCTAGTGAGAGTGAGTCCTTAATGAGGTGAACATGGAGGATTTATCCATGTTCCAAAGACCTAGGACCGTTGCACTAGAGTATGAGAAGCCTGGGACTTACGGAACGGGGTTAATTCCACCCACTCGACCATTTGACAGAGTGTGGCTTCGTGGGTTACGTGACAACCATCTGTAATTGGGATTAGTGGTGTTCATGGAGACACACAATACCTCGATCCAAGGCCAAGCACCCATTTTTATCAGTTTTCTCTCTAATCTCTCTTTTGCTCTCTTTTCTCACATACACACAATTGCAACCCCCAATTTTTTAACAACCAAAGTCGACCCATGCGTTAACTCGTTGGGAGAACGACTCGAGTCCCATACTCGGTATTTTTAACGTGGTTGCAAGCTCTTGTGACACTCTTTGTTGACAAGAACGTTCTTAGCTCGTATACATAATCTATTTGGCTTCCCCTACAACGATTTCTTCCTGTTTTCAAGAGAAAGGGAACTCCGAATTAACGTTGTTTACGATGCGTAGGACGACTCTTATCAAATGGCGCCGTTGCCGGGGAGTTAAACATGTACGCCCGATTTTGGTTGTTTGTAAATATGTTAATAGTGTAAATAGTCATTTAAAAAAAAAAAGAAAGATGTTACTATCACCAAAGTTCATGAAAAGCTTGAGTAAGCAAGTAATGGAGTTACACTACTCGTGTAATCAAGGATACACTCCATGGAATCCTACACCATACCAACCCCATGATCTTGGATACAACGCATACCAATCCAATGGATTTGGTGATGCATATTATGGATATGGAGATCCTCCACCACCATACCCACCTTCTCAAAATGAAATAGATAAACTCTTCGAAGCCTTGGCGCAAGAAAGAAATGAAATCCGCGAAGTACAAAGGAAAACAAAAATCCAGCTGGATTTGTTGATAAAGTTGGCAACCCTTGTCTTCGAACATCTCAACAAATCTTCAAACATATCTCAACCCTCAAACTCCGAAAACCTCCCCTCTCAACCACTGTCGAATCCATGGGGACACATTGGTACTTTGTTCCTATGTACTAACCAAGAAGGAAGGGAGGATGTGCTAAATGAAGAGGATGTTGAAAGTTTGCATGAGAGTCTAGAAGAGGTTGAAGAGGAAAATGAAGTGCAAGTGGCGGAAGATGTTGATCAAAAGGTGGAGGACAATTGTAAAGAGCCAAAGGGGATGGAGATTGTTCACTCCATTTCATCCGAAGTGAACCCTTCCAAGCTACCATCCGAATTACAATTTGAGTGGGTAGATCTCCTTAACTTGAATTTTATTAGCTCACAACACTATGCCTTATTAGAGATGGATGATCAACTTGGAGCTCTAGATGGGGTGTTGAACAAAAAGGAAAAGGAGTCCTTGGAGTTGAATGCATCAAAGCTCATTAATTGTGGGAAATCAGAATTCAAAGCCCATAGTGAACATCTTCACAAGCTTCACAACAATAGAGCCAAGGTCGGAGCATTTAGTTTGAAGAAGCATTTGGGACCTTGGCAACTCCAAGAAAAGCTTGTAGATTCACATAGAAAGGGGTGGAGAAACCATGTTTGGGATCCCGGAAAGAACTACACGAGCCACCACTTTTGGGGAGTCATTACTTGCATTGGAGTTTTTAGGGACTTGTTGAGTATTAATTGGAGTCCCCTAGAGCCTACAAAGTCCAAGCATTGGTGGGGATTCAAGGATGAGTTCAAGCACAGGCTACCATGACAAGAGCTTCCCAACAATGTCCAACTTGAAGGACAATAAACAAAAGTGCTAGGTGGGAGACACCCCACCATGGTAACATCTTCCAATCTCATCCCTTTTTGTGTTTTCATATATACTTGTTTGAGGTTAGAATTTTCTATGTTTAATTGTTAGATGATGTGTTAATTGGGTGAACATATCAATGGTAGTTTTTGTGCATAGTTATTACCCACCAAAAAAATGAAAAATAGAGAAAAACAAGAAAAAGAGGAAAAACAAGGCGTTGGCGCGGACGCACGATCTGAAAATACCATTTTCTTAGCTACTGGAGCTACCGTGCCGCCGCGCCCCTCCTATGGCGCGCCCGCGCAATGGCCTTGGCACGCCCGCGCGGTGAGGTTGACCTCATTCGGCCGAAGCTACCAAGCTGCATGGCGCGCTCGCGCCCTCCTCTTTGCGCGTCTGCACGGCTCGCGCACCCGCGCGATGTCCTTGGTGCGCCCTCGCCCTCCCCCTCGCCCTAGTTGATCTCGGACGAAAATCTTGGTGCGATGTCCTTTAAACCGCGTGGAACCCTTCTTTTCCCCATTTTCTTCTCAATTCTCTTCATTTATCTCACAACACCAATTCACATTCACTCTCCAATTCCATTGGATTGGGTGAACATCGCTCACTACTCATTGACTAGTGAGTTCTTCTTCCACCATTCTTGTAGTTAGTTAGTTTAGTTTCTTAGGATTAGAAATTGTTAGAATCTTAGGGTTAGATGACCCTTGCTGTGATAATTGCTGATCTATGTTGATGATTGATGTGCTCATTTGCATGAGATTGGGATTAGAACACTTGGTTACTCATTAAAACCTTGTTTTTCAAAAATTGCACGCCAAGTGTTCGATAAAAATCCTCAATGGAATTTTGATTTCGTTTTTGATCCAATCTTTGCCTAAGTTGATTTGTTTCACTATGGCTATGTTTTTGCACTTAAATGGGATCGAAACCAAGTTAATTTAACCATTGAGAGCTTGATACATTGTTAGTATGCATGAGGTTGTCATGATTTGTGCTTGAGCTTAGTGATATTCATTCAACAATGTGTTAAGTGGTGCTTGATTTTATTTCTCAATATTCATTGATATGCATGTTTTATCACCATGTATGATATGTTATTGTTGATTTCATTTGCACCTTGATTAGTTAATCCTATAATCTCATGCCTTGTTTGGTTCATTCTATCTTTCATATGGTAATGACGATGGAGCTAATAGCGATGATGAGCATGCCTAGGATTGGACCTCTTCCCAGCTATACACTTGTGCACAAAGGACCGTGCCATCTTCAAGTGTGGGGAGGGCTAATGCCGAGGACAATAATTCAGGTCTATTCTAAATTCTGTTAAACAATTTCTCTGCTTTCTTAGTTAGTTGTTAGATACTTGTAGTTGACTGTTAATTGATAGTTGGTAGTTGAGTTTGCTATGGGTGATGATTATCTCCGAACAGGTTTTCTGATTTTTGTGCCCACTTTTTGGGATCCCCATCATCATATCTTTTTGTAACACCCCAAAACCGATCAACCAAGTCGCGAACATGTTTGATCAATCTTGAAGTGCTACGGATGAACGATGATGCACGACTACATAATCCGAACACCTCACACATATCCGAACCGTATACAAATTTATAACCATTTTATTCATATAAGATAGAGCCGTGACAGATGGAATTACAACAACCGTACATATTAAAATAGTTATACATAATACATATGGTTCGATTACTTACAGCTGAACCTACGAAGCTTAGGTCCATTACACAACCCAACCTCTACCTCTTACACAGACCTACTTCCTAGTTCTCCGTATTACACAGCGGAAGACTTGGACTCTTGGAGAAAACTAGGCGCCCGACATTCTTCACGGATACTTTGCCAACCTTCCAAGCTCGAACCTATACCTGAAAAGTCTGATGATGTACGGAGTGAGAATCCCCAACCCATGGATTCTCAGTACGGATAAAGCACCAACCCTACATTACTTATGCTAGCAGAACTACGCGAGGCATTCCTGTTTATCTCTCTTTTAGTCATGTCCTGTAGTTACACCTAGGGTCCTAGCCGTAAAGATCTACAAGTTGTTCATCCTTCCCTCTCGTTCTTAGACTATACATCTCTTACTTCTAATCACCAACAGTCATCAAGCAAACAAACAGCATACAGACATTCATCACACACCACAAACACAAAACAAATAGCAATTACTAAGCAAGTAGGTACACCCAAGATATATCAAACAAATGCATATGGTGAATGCCTAAATCCTACAGGCTACGGTGAGCTCACCCGGTCGGTTATCATAGCCAATCCCGACCGGTCCAGTACTAGCACCGGACTACCATCGGTTGCATTTCCACGAGGACCCTTGACTCGGCCCCGATCGTTTACGATCTTTTAATTCCATTTCATTTCTCAAGCGGGGGTTCCAAATTCTCATTCATTTGACTAAACCTAAGTGGGTCGGGGCCAGTACAGTCGGCTCCTTCACAACCCCACCGTAAGCCGAGGACCAGTACAGTCGGTCACTAAGTTCGACTTACTACCCCCGATGGTCCGCTATTGCCGTAAGCCGAGTCGTTAGCTCAGTACAGTCGGCCCCTCAAGACCTAGGCTCACGGTTCTTATTTCGCAAAACAAGGGTGTTAAACATACATGAGATGTAACCGCTTTAATCACCATCACTCAACCTTTGAAAACCAAGTTCCTTCTCTTTAGAATCGATTCAGAAGAGGGAGAATCGATTCTGAGGGCATTTTGAACGTTAAATTTAAAGATAGGGTACAAACGAATCGGTTCGGTGACCAATCGAATCAACTCGATCCTAGGCAGTTCATGAAATTTTGAATGTGGAGTCGACTCGAAGCCTTGCCGAATCGATTCAAGACGCAAGTTTTAAAATCCTTTAACCTCTGTCAAAATACGAATCGATTCGGCACGACCTTGAATCGACTCGATTGAGAGTTTAACAATTTTATTTAAGGCCACGAGGCTTGAGTCGATTCTAAACAGTCACGAATCGATTTGAGTTGGGAAGTTTTGGCCTCTGTGCAAATACGAATCGATTCACCCCACAGGTGAGTCGACTCGATACTCACAAAATTCTTAAGCACGTTCCAAAAAGGCTCAGTGAATCGACTCGAATACCACCTGAATCGATTCACTGCAGCTAAAATATATGTTTTTTCCAAAAATTGAGTTTAAAACCAATTTTTGCACAAAAGACCCTAACTCATCCCTTCAGAAATCATTCCTTAAAACCTTGCCTCTTCTGAAAATCCCTCATTTCATTTAAAACCATTTTCAACCATCAGATTCGTCCTCCATCATTTCTCTTTGAAAACATCCACCTCTATTCCAATCATCTCATCATCTCGCCTCACGGGCCTTACTTCATCACACAGTTCCCATCTCATGTATAACCCTCAAATTGATCAAACAATTACTAGGCACGAGGCCTCAATCACATTCAACATATACATTTCTTGACTCTAACACAATCATCTTCATCAAAGCACGAAATCACATAGCACATATCATCAATATTTCCCTATCATATTTTCTCAATTCATTCATTCCTATATTAATCTAGCTAGGTCCAACTAACCTAGGTAATTATACTAGATTAAATAGTGTAGACTTGAATCTAAATCCGTACCTGGAGGCCAAGCTCAATGCTAGCACGCGATTTCTTTCGCGCCATCTAGCATCCAAGCACCAATTTACCGCTACCCACTCCAAATTGGGTCATCTCCACCACCATTTCTCCAATACTTGACATCTACAACGTTCACACATACGCAAACAACCAACATACAACTCAATCATTATGAATTTCTCACCAAAACAAGGAATTTTGGTTGGAAACGCCTCACCGGGAATGTCTCTGCTCATTAGCTTCGACCGCCATGCTCGTTGGTGTGCAAGATTAACACCTAAGTCAAGAAACTCGAAGACATGCAAATGGTGATTAGCCAAATTCGAGCAGAATTTTTGGAAGGAAAAACGAGTTATAAAATGGCTCACCCACGAATTGCATATGTGATAGATGGAAAGAGGGTGACAAGAGCTTCCCGTAGCCACAAACCGTGCGTCAATCGGAGCTCTGGATCAAAAGTTATCGCGACCGGAAGTTGGCGTGAGCGGCGGAAGAATTGATTCGGAGCCTGTTCTCCAACCAATTCTCCACCAGCTCCCTCATTCACTTGTTCGTGAATGAGAAATGAAGGCTGACTTCATGTCCTTCATTTTATATATATAGCCACTTAAGGGTGGCAAACTCGTAATTTTGTGGTTTGGTCCGTTTCGGGCCAAACTTTCGGCGAAGGTGTACGTGTTTGTGTTCTAAATGTTATTTATTTCACTACCGCGTAATTTTACAAATTCTCATTAATATTCCAAAGTACTCAATTTAACCGTTGTGGTCGTGGTTAAAAATTACGGGGCTCACACTTTTGAAAAATTTCTTTGAAACTTGTTCTTTGCATGCACATAATAAAATGCGCCTAATCATAGAAAAGAGTTCAAGAACACACAACCTTGAGAGTTTTGAGCTTAAAAGGGGTGGTTCCACATTTCAAAGACCACCAAATTTCCTTCTTGTGTGTTTACTCATTTTCTATGATTGTGATTTCTGTATTAATTGAATTTATATGTCCATCATTGTATGTGTATTATGTATCCGTATGATTGAGGCCTTTGTTTCTAATTAGCTCACTTACCAAATGGCCTAACCCTTGAACATCACCCTTGTGAACCCACTTTGAGCCTTTTAAATCCCTTTCTTGTTCTAATTAGCTCAATACAAGCCGATAAGTGAAAAACCATGATTGTCCCTTTGGATCTTTGGTTGATTGAGGATTTAGTGGTGAGTGATGCGGGTGCATCTTGGGTTGTTTTTAGCTTCAATTTCTTTTAATTATATGATTATTCTTGTGATTTATACTCTCAAATTGTCAATCAAACAAACTTGATGTTCTTTTGAGTTTTGTTTATGTTTATAGAGTGTTTCACAATGGATTTTAGGTGATTACAGAACAAACAAAGAGAATTGAAGAAAGGAGAACGAAACAGAGAAGAAAAGAGAGATTTTTCTAAGTGTTGAGCTCCACGTATAACGTGGAGAGCCCACGTCATACGTGGGAATTAAAAATGAAATGGCAAGATTGGGCAGTGGCTACACGTAATACGCCACATTCTCACGTCATATGTGGGAATTAGAAGAGAAAATGGCCAAATTAGACAGAGAGCCCACGTTATACGTGGGGCTCTCACGTCATACATGGGAATTAAATCCCAAAGATGCCAAAATTGACAGAGAGCACACGTAATACGTGAGTTCTCCACGTCAAACGTGAGCCATGGCGTGAGGAAACCAGTTCCAGGCAGCATCACCACATTATACGTGGGAAGGAGACGTTAAACGTGAGACACAAAGTAATGCAACGTCCAGTTTTTTATCCAAGCCAATCCAATCCATGTTGTTAAACCTAAATTCCATCCACCAATCAAGGGCATAATTAGAAGACTGAAAAGAAGATTGATTGAAGATTAAGAGAAAAAGATAAGGTCTTGTAATTTTTGGAGATAAGATTAGGATTATAATAGGATAAGATTAGTTAGATTTAAATTTGATTTGATTTGTTAGTTAGTTTTTAGATTAGGATATAAAAGAGAATTGATCTCAGCACATAGATCATATCAGCACACTTTACTTCAATTTTAGGTTTTAGTTTTCTATTATGCAAGGCTAAACTACTCCATTGTTAAGGGTGAGGAGCTCTGTTCACCCAGCATGAGGTAGTCTTTTGTGTACATTCGTCTATTAATTCATTGAGGTATTTTCAGTTATCTTCTATGCATGATTTAATTTTCTGTTCTTCATCTTAATAGTTTAGAACCACTGAGAGGTGTTCTTAACTTATCTAGGGCTAAATTAATTAGATTGAGGGATCTATTGGGTTATGCTAGCTGGAAATTGAATCACATAATCAATTAAGTCTAACTAGAGATAGTCAAGTTAATTGTTATGCAACTAAAACTCTGTGGGTTAAAATTGGATTAGAACTAGTTTGGATAGAGTGACATTTAATCTAATCTAGGATCGCTTTTGAGACTCATAAGGATTGGAATCCGAATTAGATCTTCATCTAGTTATTTAATTGATTGACTAAGAGATTAGCTTTTGATTAGATAATTAGAAACTGAGTCACTAAGAGATTAGGGCTTAGTTACACTAGATTCGTTGTGCTTGATAACTGAGAACCTAGAATTGGTATTCGAATGTATGCATTGACCCTCAAGGGAAAAACATCTCCGAAACTCTTAACATCTCATTCCATTGATTTAATCACAAGTAATTTTCTGCCCTCTTTACTCATTATTTTCGTGTCATATATCATCAATCCTTCAAAGTTTTATTTTGATCTGATTAGAATAATTGATAGATAGTATTGCTTGGTCCTTTGTTCCTCGTGGGAACGATACCCACTTCACCGTGGTATTACTTGTACGATTCGGTGCTCTTACCGAGATCGGAGCGTATCAGTGAGTCACTTTATGAGAGAGGTAAAAGAAAGAGGAATCAATGCAAAGAAACATATTGAGAGAGGGTGATATGCAAAAAATGAGTTTTTGGGAAAAATAGAAAAATCTTGAGGCATTTGGGGAGTGCATGTGTGCATCAAAACAAATTCCATAGGCATATGCATTTGCACAAGCTCACAAATGAAAACGGGTGGCAAGAAAAGAAAAAAGAATTGAAAAGAAAAAAAAACAAAAGAAACAAAGAAAAATCGAAAAGAAAGAAAAATATTCTTGTCACCCCAAAGTAGCAAAAAGAAGGCTACTCAATAAGCAAGTGCATATGTCCTAATCATATATTTAGAAAATGCATTCATGTACTCCGAAAAAATAATGAGAAAGTGAGTCATAGATAATGATGAGTGAAGTGAAGAACAAAAGAGAGCTAGGTGTCCTCCATTGAGCAAAGATCCACAGTTTAAGCTCACTTAGCCAAACACAAATCCTACCTTCACCTTGGCCACGTTACAACCCTCAAAAGCCCTAATGATGCACATATTTTGATCTGATTAGAATAATTGATAGATAGTATTGCTTGGTCCTTTATTTCTCGTGGAAACGATACCCACTTCACCGTGGTATTACTTGTACGATTCGGTGCACTTGCCGAGATCGGAGCGCATCAAGTTTTTGGCGCAGTTGCCGAGGAATAATTGAGATTAACAATACACGATCTGTTAGTTATCTAAGACAGATTTCTTTTCTTTTAACCTTTGGAATTTCCTTTCACTTTGACGTTAGGAGATTCCAACATTTTCTCTAGTGTTTTGTTGATTGTTTATGCAGTGGGATCAGGGCGATCTAGACTACTATTCTGAACCTGAAAGAAAAATCTTAAGGAGAAGAAGAGAAGCTAGAAGGCGTGCAAGACAAGCTGCACTTGAACAACAACTGAACATGGCAGCCGAACACAATGATGATAATTTCAACAATGCAGAAAATCAAAACAGAGTTACTCTTGGTCAGTACATAAATCCAACTGCCGATAGTTGTGGCAGCACCATCTGAAGACCAGCCATTCAAGCCAAC
Source organism: Stylosanthes scabra (assembly GCA_036250425.1). Lineage (NCBI taxonomy): Eukaryota > Viridiplantae > Streptophyta > Magnoliopsida > Fabales > Fabaceae > Stylosanthes > Stylosanthes scabra. Next base: position 18,168 of record JASCZI010060567.1, on the reverse strand, counting down.
AACTTCGAGCTCAAGCCTTCATTAATTCAGTTGGTACAACAAGATCAATTCATTGGGAACTACCATGATGATCCTAATCTCCACATAGCTAATTTTCTGCAGCTATGTGACACTCTCAAGATTAATGGAGTATCCTCTGAAGCTATTAGACTCACACTTTTTCCATTCTCACTAAGAGACAGAGCTAAACAATGGTTTCAAGTTCAACCTCAAGAAAGCATTACAACTTGGGCAGATTTGGTGGCCAAGTTTCTGACCAAATTCTTCCCACCTCAGAAGTTAGCTAAATTGAGGCATGACATACAATCTTTTGCTCAAAAAGTTGGTGAATCTCTTTATGAGGCTTGGGAAAGATACAAGAAGATGAAAAGGAGGCTTCCCAACAACATTTTCTCTGAATGTTTGCAAATTAAAATGTTTTATGATAGTTTAACATTACAGTCAAGAGCTCAAATCGATTCCTCAGCTGGAGGATCTCTTCATACTAAGACTGTAGAGGAGGCACAAGATCTAATTGAATTGGTTGCTAATAACCAATATTTATATTCTACTCCTTCAGAGAGAAGCATTGTAAAAAAGGGAGTCAGGGAGGCCGAAGCCATTGATACTCTTATGGCTCAAAATAAAGCTTTAGCACAGCAAATTAGTTTGCTCAATAGCAAGTTAGGAACCATGCAACTTGCAGCTGTTAATACACAAATTGGACCCTGTGATTTGTGTGGAATTCAAGGACATTCTAGTGAAGCATATGCAGCAATTTTGGAACAACAATCATCTGAGCAAGTCAATTACATGGGTAAAGCTCCAAGACAGCCCAACTTTGATCCTCATTCAAAAACATACAATCCTGGTTGGAGGCATCATCCGAATTTTGGATGGGGAGGACAAGGAAATCAATTCCAGCAAGGGAATCGGTTTAATCAAGGGCAAAGGCAATTCAACAATAATTTCCAGCAACAAAATCCTTCTCTTGTGCAGCCAAGTACTTTAAAGCAACCTTCCGGGTTGGAATTAGCTCTTCAAAAGCTTACTCTCTCCACTACCACATTTGTTGATGGAACAACCAATTTCATGAATGAAACAAAAGCTACATTGAAGAATCAAGAAGCCTCAATCAGAAATTTGGAAGTTAAAGTGGGCCAAATAGCAAAGCAACTGACTGAGAAATCACCTAACACTTTTCCTAGCAACACAATTACAAATCCAAAGGAAGAGTGCAAAGTGATTCAGCTGAGGAGTGGCAAGAAAGTGGAGAAGAAAATTGAAGAATCAGCTGAAGATTCTTCTCAAAATCAACAAGAAAAAGAAGATGCAACTCCCCCTAAGGTAGCCGAACCAGTAATGCAAAAACCAGCAGAGAAAGAGGCACCTAAACAGAATTCTGCAGCAGCAAAAATTCCCTTCCCTCAAAGGTTGAAGGCCGAAAAAAAGGATAAACAATTCTCTAAGTTTTTAGAGATGTTCAAGAAGCTACAGATTAATATTCCATTTGTGGAAGCATTGTAACAAATGCCACTTTACGCTAAGTTCATGAAGGGACTCCTCTCAAGAAAAAGAGCATTCTATTAGCAAGAAACGGTTGCATTAACTGAAGGTTGCAGCACAGTAATTCAGAAACTTCCTAGAAAGTTGAAAGACCCGGGGAGCTTTCAAATTCCCTGCACCATTGGTGATTTTACCATTGGTAAAGCTCTTTGTGATTTGGGAGCAAGCATTAACTTGATGCCATTATCTATGATGAAGAGGCTACAAATTGAAGAGGTGAAGCCTACAAGAATGTCAATTCAACTTGCAGATAAATCCATCAAACTTCCATATGGTGTAGTCGAAAATTTGCTTGTGAAAGTGGGGAAATTCATTCTCCCTGCAGATTTTGTTATCTTAGACATGGAAGATGATGATGTTTCTTCTCTAATTTTGGGACGTCCATTCCTTGCAACTGGCCGAGCATTAATTGATGTTGAAGCGGGAGAATTAACTCTAAGGGTGCATGATGAACAAGTAATCTTCAATGTCTTCAAAGCCATGCAATAT
>JASCZI010060566.1:65566-76827 GCA_036250425.1 Stylosanthes scabra | reverse complement strand
CTTTTGAGACTCATAAGAATTAGAATCGGATTTAGATCTTCATCTAGTTATTTGATTGATTGACTAAGAGATTAGCTTTTGATTAGGTAATTAGAAACTGAATTACGAAGAGATTAGGATTTAGTTACTCTAGATTCGTTGTGCTTGATTTCTGAGAACCTTAGAATTGTGATTGAATGTATACATTGGCCCTCAAGGGAAAAACATCTCCAAAGCTCTTAATATTCCATTTCATTGATTAATTCTCAAGTAAACTTTTTGTTCTCTGTTCTTAATTGTTCTTTAGTTTTCGAATTCATCATCACTCTTCTTCAAAGTTTTATTTTGATCTGCTTAGATTGATTGATAGATAGTATTACTTGGTCTCTTATTCCTCGTGGGAACGATACCCACTTCACCGTGGTATTACTTGAACGATTCGGTATACTTGCCGAGTATCACACCTCTTTTAAAACGTCGCGATACTGCCTGCGAGGGGTAAGGTGCTTTCAGACTACAACGACGAAAGCATCCCCACCCGAGCGGGCGTGCCAAATACAAATGTTGCATGTTCATATTGGTCGAGCAACACAGGAAATTATTTAGTTGAATTATGTGACTAATAATGTGACAAACGTGGGTTGCTATCCATTAAAAAAATTAAACATCAGAAATTCATCATAGAAAGATTATGTAAATAATGTGGTTTGCTACTCAAATATTTACACCACAGAAAGATTACATTACAATCTCATAGTTACTTAAATAAAATTCCATCACAACATCAACAGAATTGGTAACAATATTTTAATCTAAATTCACGCGCATCGCATGGGCAAACAGCCTAGTCTGTTTAATATACGTGAAGTTAATTTATGTAAGTTAAATATGTAGACATAATACGAGTCCAAAATAATAAGTAGATAAATTTTTTTTTTACAAAAAAGAGACATAATTAAAAAAATAGACATTTTTGGTGCATCTTATACAGTAATTATGAAACAAAAAGTTGAAAATTAATTAATTTCAAGTTGATATAATATTATTTTTAAAACAATTATTCTATTTATATACTAAAATTAATCAGTATGTATTTATACATGAATATATTACTAGTTGGTTTTGATGTACAAATAACATTTTTTTAAAAAATAAATAAGAAATCTACCTAGAGTTAGGATAAGGGTTTTTTTTTTTTATAACTACTCACATACGGATTTTAAATGTACATAGAGTATAGATTGAGTGAGGAAAAAGAATAAATGATGTGGATCCTATTATTTTTTACGATAATAATAACGGAACACATGATTTGCTTAAACACATACCCAAACATGTAAAATAGCCACGCGCCTTCAACTACCCTCAGTTGCATCGTGCCTCAAACCCTCAGGTGCAACAAAAAATTAGGATTTCAACAAAGAAGAAGAAGAACAACAACAACAACGTAACAGAGAAGGAGAAGGAGAAGGAGGAGGAGGAAGAAGAAGAGGAGGCGAACGCGACGATGGAGGTGGGGGCGGGGATGGAGAAGAAGATGAAGAAGAAGAAGAAATAGCAATATCATTGTGAATAGAAGCGGTGATAGAGTGTTGTGAGTACGCATGTGTGAGGCGTGAGTGATTGGGTTTTTGTGCGTGAGTGGGTGTTTTGGGTTTCGCGTGAGAGAGAGTAGGTTTTTGGCTGCGTAATGCGCGCGCCTTTTTGAGAGTGGGATAAAAATACATGTTTTACCTGGACATGTAGCAAAACTATATTTTTTATTTAAATAAAATGTAATTTTACTATTAAATGTAGAAAAATCGTATCCGATGAGCATTGGTTTTTTTTTCCCCTCATGTTATAGAAGAGAAGCTAAGGTGCATATAATAATTCACATAATAACATAGTATAGCTGGCGAAAACAAAAGGGAAAGGGGCGGGGGAATGAAAAAAACAACAAAAGGAGATAAAGAAAGAAAGAAAATGCCTCTGATCTTGAGTCTCGAGGAAGGAGAATCAATGCCCTTTTGGAGTGGTCCTACTGATTTTGGCTGCTCTTGTTATAACGAAATTTCTTGTGAAGTTCTTTCAGGCCCCTTTAGATTCTGCTTTTCCAGACCATTTAATTTGACTTTGTACGTAATGCCCGTATCCCACCTAAAATAATAATGATAATGACGATGATGATGCTGATGATAATCATAATAATAATGATAATAATAATAATAATAATAATAATAATAATAATACATTCATATATGTACACCTTTTTTTCTCCAATCAAGTTAAATCAAGTAAATTTTGTCCACTGCATGAACAAAATATTACTATTAGAACGAATAGAAAATTTAAAAGCAAACGAACATGTTTTAAAACATATTCGTGTCAACTATAAAACATGTTCGTTGTATATATAAATTTCTGTTCGCAGACGAACAAAATATTACTACTAGAACGAACAGAGAATTTCAAAGCAAACGAACATGTTTTAAAACCTGTTCGTATCAACTATAAAAATATGTTCGTTGTATATATAAAAGCTGTTCGCAGTAACAATTTAGTTAGACTTGATTGACAAAAAGAGGTGTACACCTAGATTAATTGATAATCATAATAATAACGTTAATATAAGTTTTTTCTATCTTTTGTTGTCACTAGATGATAAATGCATACGGGCGAATGTTAGACGATTAATTGCATTCTTTTTCTTTTTTTTTCCAAAAAGAACACATTAATATTATGTTAATAATGCATTGCATGTTCGTTGTTAGGTTCTCAAGTATAGATAGGAACAAATTATACAATATAGTAAGGTACTCATCATTGTTAGATAGATTGACATAAATTAGATTCCCTATATATATATATAGGTACAGGATTGGTCGTGTTCAAGTCTTGTATTCTCTATCTACTCTCAATCGCAATGTCTGTCTCCCCAAAACACTCAGCTTGTAGTCTTCTTGACTTGCACTGCAATGAAGCAACAAGTGATGTTGTTTACTTGGATTTCAACATTCACAACAACAGCTATGAATCCAATGATACTGGTTCGGATAGTGCTCTTCTATGGAGTGACGACTCCAGTGTCGATGAAGAAGAACGTCTCTTGAGTTTGTTTGACTCTGAACATGATCATGTTAAGGAAAGAACAAGGTTGCTAGTTCAACTTCGCAAGAGTAAGTGGCTCCGGAATGCGCGAGAAGAAGCCATAAATTGGATCCTAAAGGTGCACACATTGTTCATCTGTATAATGAATCCTGCAATAATCAAAATTACTTTATTTAATTTAATATCTATAATTTCATACCGTAACATTTATAATTATATACTTACGAAATAGAAAATAAGTTAACTTAGAACTGCGTTGGGTTGATTTTCTATTGTAACCGAAAGGGTGATGATAATAACAATTTTTTACATTATATTATGTAGGTATGTGCATACTACAGTTTTAGACCAGAGACGGCATATGTTTCTGCGATTTATCTTGATCGTTTCCTTTTGTCTCGCACATTGAAGGTATCACACAGTTCACTATGTAAAAAATCGATACGACTTGGTGATTACATACATGATGCAAATTTTTCTCTTCAAAATTTGTGCACGCAGCAAGATAAAGCATGGCCTATGCAGCTGCTATCAGTAGCATGCTTGTCGCTAGCGGCGAAAATGGAGGAATCCAAGGTGCCTCTTCTGTTGGACCTGCAAATAGTGGAGTCAAGGTTCTTGTTTAAGCCGAAAACAGTTCAGAGGATGGAGCTTCTGGTTATGGCAACTCTCAAGTGGCGACTCAGAGTTATAGCGAAGCCTTTCGATTTTGCTCATCTTTTTATTGCTGGACTTTCCTATTCAGCTTCCACATTGTTGGGAGATTTAAATTATGTTGCTTCTCGTGTGTCTGATGTTATAATTAAAACATGTCTAGGTATGATAACTAATCTCCTACACTTATATATCTAAGTTCTCTTCACTCCCATTGATATGTTAATCATTACTTGGTGCTAATAACTTTAGTGAATGACTACGGATACAGTTACGGATTTCTTGGAGATTTCACCTTCCACAATAGCAGCAGCTGCTCTGTTATGTGTAACAGATCAATATCTTGATGACCTTGAACTATATGGCTTCCACAAGAATATAAGAATTGTAAGTGTGTTAAGTAACATCTCAAAAGTTGATAGTGAAAAATGTTGAGATGATTTCACATCTTTAATTAAATTTATATTTAAAGATTTTCTATTATCAATATCACATGGCAAATCCCATGAAACATAAGGGTATCTTTGACAAGAATACTAAAATATCAAATATGTTAAGTGTATTAAAAAATCAACTATCAAATTAGTTGCTCGTACAAAATACACATATATTTATACATAAATATATAATATGTCCGCATAATATTTATTAATAAAAACTATTGAAAACATAAATATGGGGACAAAGTTTAACCAATTTTTATTGTTGTACATTATTAACCTTTATGTATTTATTATTGAATGTAGGATATGGTGCATAAATGTTACAAACTTATGAAGAAGACAATTCAGAGATCGGAGTTTTTTTTACCAAACACAACTACTCTTCAGTTAATGCCCCTAAGCCCAACTAGTGTGCTTGATCTTGCAGATTTGCAAGACAGTCACAGTGCTACTCAGAAATGAAGTTTTATAGCAGTGTCACTATAAATAGCCAATGACATTTTCCAACATTGCTTTCAAATAGTTCATTATTGCTGATTGATTATTGGTGTGAGAGTGTGTGCATCTTCAATAAGGTTCATCAAGCTAAGAGAAGTTCTGACTTCTGATCCAGAGGGGAGATAAATTTGTTCCAGATAATTCTATGGTGTTGAAATTTGTTCTCTTGGAAAATGAATAAGACGGTGTGCCTTTTTGGTTTTTTGGGTGTGAATTCTTTTTTTACTTTCTATCACAAGAAAGTAATGTTTCCTTCGGTGTTATAAGTTAGTTCGGTAGGTGGAAAATTGCAGGGTTAATTAACTGATTAAGGTTCCTTGCTTTATACCAAGTTGGATAAGGTTATTGAAATTTATGGTAATAAGACACAAATTAATAAACACCTATTTAAATTGGGATGAAAAAAAAAATTATAAACAGTAAAAAATTATAAACAGGCAAACACTAAAACTAGACAATGATATTTTTTTATCGTTTAAAGAGTCTCCACCTAATGCTTTTTAAAGAATTATTATAATTCCCTTTACAATTCCAATCGAGAGAGGATGATAATTATGTGTGAGAAATGTTGGGAAGCTATTTTTTTTTTTCTATATTTGAATAATCTTACCAAATTCTTTACCTTTTTAACTGAAATTATTGGCCCTTAAAATATGCCTTTATACATTAAATAGAGTTGATATCTATTCAAAAACCAGTTATATTACCACCATATGAAATTATGTTAAGTCTTGCTTACTAATATCAATTATGCCAAAATATTATTACATTTATATATGTCAAACATTTGGTGTAAATATCAATATTTCATGTTAGAAAAAATTAGCTCGTAAATAATCACCAAACCCGACAATTTCATAATTAAATATTTAAATTATTTTACAATAGCTTAATTAAATATTTTTATGAATACTATATATACATAATAGTTAATTGATGGCTGATTTTTTTTTTGAAACATAATTCATTATGTTTTTTTATATTATTTGTCCCAAATATTTCAAATACAATATTTTCTACCTTTAATTCCACAAAAGATAATCAACAAATACAAATGTGAGCACGAGAAAAGGACGCTTTGTCTATTGTGGTTGTAACTTGTATATAGTGCCATCAAAATGAATCAAACTCGTTAGGTCAGAACGTTTATCCGTCTAAATTGGCGGGCTTTTGTCTCTGAGCTCAAACCGTTTAAAATTCGGGCTAAATGGGCTAGCACGGGAGCTAAACGGACTAACTCGTTTATTTAATTTTTTTAAAAATTTTTTCAAAAAATAATACTTTTTCTTATATTTTATCTTATTCGACCTGAAAACGCAATTCATCAACAAAAAACTTTGTTTTTCTAAGTTTTTTTTGGCTAAAAAAACTTTTTTTGAAAGTAATTTTCTTAAATTAAAAATAAAAGTTTTATTTATTTTTTTAAAAATAATTAATTAATTAATTAATTAAACGGAGCCGTCAGACTAACCATAAATAAACCGAACTAGAACAATTCTAACCCGTATAAATCAGAACTAAATGAATTAACCCATTTAATCCGTGAGCTAAACGAACCGGGCCTAAATGGGCCAGCCCGCCCTTTAACAGCCCTGCCTACTTGTATCTAGTATTTACGTTGTCCAAATTAAAGGACGGACCCAGGTCTTAGCATGTGGGGTCTTACACTCTTATGCCCTGTTGAAATTATAAAATGGTGTTTTATTAATACAAATAGACTAATAAAAATGCCTTCTGTTAAAATAGAAAAAATATTTTAAAAATATAACAAAATAATTAAGCATTTTGTTTCTGTAAACAAAAGCAGTTGAAATAGCAACTATTAGTCTATGACAATGTGATGATAACATATTAGTTAATCATCTCAATCGTTTTTGTTAACAAAATTATGCATATTTGATATTTTTGTTATAGTTTTACATTTTAACAAATAAGAAAAATTCAAGAATTAACAATTTTTATTTATATTAGTCAATATAAGCTAAGGTAAGTTAGTTCAACATTCACCATTTATAATTTTTTACCTTTAATAAAAAGACTTGCCCAATAACTTAACAACCTAGGTCTATTTTAAAAAAAAAAGTTCTTGCTATATATCTTACTATACCTTTTTTTTTTTGAAAGTATATATCTTACTATAACTATATATTAATCTAATCAAATGTTGCTGTGTCGTGAAAAAAATGTTTTCCTATATAATAATATACCGTTGCTCAATGAAATTAAAAAGATAAAAAAAAAAGTTTGCCACCATTGCCCAAATAAAAATAAGAGAACACATCACCAATAGAAATAAAAGTCAATTCAATATTACCAGCATACACAATTTTTAAAACGATTACATTTTTGCACTTTCTGAATTTATTTATATAAATCATTAGAGGGTGCAACGAATTCAAATTCCTTAATAAATCATTATAATAGTACATAAATTTATTAGGATTAAAAGCTACAAAATAAAACGTTATAGGGATACAAAAATTTTGTACGGTACAAGAGTCAGCAAAGGTAAATTTCTATTCGAGTGCAATGATTTAATTGGGTAAAATACCAATAAAGTAAATCTCTATTGGGTGCACATTTAGTAAGGTGAAAGACCTAACTCTTGGGTGTAGTGATTTAGTAGAAATTATGGATTTAGAATATAATTAAGGTTCTCTTAGTAATAAAAATGATTAACTACCGTTTTGGTTTCTATGATCTTGATTGATTGTCTTTAAGATTTTTTTTATTCAAAATCGTCCCTAACTGTTAGAGTTCCTGTGACAAAGCATAAACTCTGAGCTTGAGGAAGTAAGAGGAACTTGACTCTGTAATTGAATGTTCTAAGCTAAAGAATAGGGAAGAACAGTAACTAATAGGAAAGTGAAGAAAGAGAGAGAAAGAAGAAAGAGAAATGTAACGTATTGGTTATGATGATATATCGGTTACAGAGAGAGCAAAAGGTTCTTATATGCTCTACTACATTCTATACAAATACAAGATAAGTAAAGAATACATACAAGAATACACTCAAGAATACAAGATATATAACAGTTGAGTGTATTAACTCTAATACCCCCTCAAGCTTTGGGTAGGATCTTTCCTAGTCGAAGCCTTCTGCAAAATCTGTCAAAGAGCTTTATAGAAAGGGGCTTAGTGAAGATATCAACTACTTGGTCTTGTGCACTGATATGTGTGACAAATAGTTTCCTTTGATTTACCAAGTCTCTGATGAAGTAGAGGTCTGTTTCCAAGTGTTTACATCTGCCTTGCATAACAGGATTTGCAGACAAGTGGCAACTACTCAAGTTGTCACAGTATATAGTGGGAGGGATTGGTTGTGTTATCTGAAGCTCCTGCAAGAGTAATTGAATTGCCATAATCTCTGTTTGTGTTGTTGCTATTGCTCTATATTCAGCTTCCGTGCTGGATCTACTGCTGGATCTACTGACTTTCGTTTGCTTGGTGCATTTCCATGAAATTAAGTTGGCCCCCTTGTAAATGCAGTAACCTGTTGTGCGTCGTCGGTCATCCAGATCGGAGGCCCAGTCAGCATCTGAAAAGGCAAGTAATCTGAAGTCAGTACATTTAGTAAAGAGAATTCCCTGGTCAGGTGTACCTTGTATGAATCGTAGTATGCGTTTAACTGCCTTCCAATGTTCAATTGTGGGTTTCTGCATAAATTGTGAACACTTATTCACAGCATAAGATATATCAGGGCGAGTAATAGTTAAGTATTGCAAGGCACCAACTATACTTCTATATCTCTTAGGATCATCATATATTTCAGAATCATTAGAATGTATCTTTAGATTAGGGATCATTGGAGTTGGCATTGGCTTTGAATCAGCCATACCAGCTTTGAGAAGTAATTCTCTAGCATACTTTTCCTGCTTCAATATCAGATTGTTAGTACCAGAATATTTAACCTCTAGTCCTAAGAAAAAATTCAAAGAACCTAGGTCTTTTAAAGAAAAAATGGAATTCAGTTTGTTAATTAATATTTGTATTTCATGTGAATCAGAACCAGTAACAATGATATCATCCACATATACTAATAAATATACTTCAGAAATAGCAGTTCTCTTAACAAATAATGCTACATCATGAGTGGTATGAATAAAGCCAAAACTGGTCAATGTATTTGCTAAGGTTTGATACCAGGCCCTTGGGGCCTGCTTTAGTCCATAAATGACTTTATTTAGCTTGCAAACTTTATTTTTTTCGGCTGTTTTAAATCCTGGTGGTTGGGCCATATAGACTAAATCAGTGAGTTTTCCATTAAGGAAAGCATTATCAAAGTCGAATTGTCTAATAACCCATTCTTTAGAGAGAGCTGTAGTAAGTATAATTCGAATTGTAACAGGCTTAACTACTGGACTATAAACCTCTTCATAATCTATTCCTTCTTTTTGTTGAAAACCCTTTGCCACCAACCTTGCCTTATATCTGATTATGTCTCCTTGAGGATTCTTTTTCATGGCAAATACCCATTTACAGCTTATGATGGTGGCTGTTGGTGGGGGTTCAACAAGATCCCAAGTATGACACCTAATTAAGGCTTGGAATTCATTTTCCATTGCCTTCTTCCAATGTGGAAGTTTCAGAGCTTGTATACTAGATTTAGGTAATGTAAATTTGTATTCAGTGTCAAGTTTGGGAACAGTTACAAGAAAGACAGGTTTGATATTACCAGTTTTAGATCTGGTCAGCATTTGATGTGTGTTGCCAGCTGGTTGTTGTTGTGTTGAGACCTTTGCTGTTGTTGGCAGCACTATTTCAATTCCAGTAATTGGAATTGGTGTTGGAGTTTGTTGTTTGTCAGTTGAAGAGCCTTCCTGATCTGGTGGAGTAGTAGAAGTGGATGGTTGTTGAAATTCATTTATTTGGTGTGAGGGAGGCAAGTGGGAAGATATAGGAATGACACCCTGCTGAGTCTCAACTATAGTTGACTTTGTTGTACCTGCATGATTAGTAAAAGAAATAGAAAACATAGAAGTATATGGAAAAGTGGACTCATCAAAGAGAACACTCTTGGCATAGTAAATTCGACCTTCCTTGTTCATGCATTTATAACCACTATGATTAGAATCATAGCCCAAGAATAAGCAAGGTTGACTCTTATAATCGAATTTGTTTTTGTTGTATGGCCTTAAATAAGGAAAACATGCACAGTCATATATCTTGAGTAAAGAATAATCTGGTTTTCTGTGAAAAACCATTTCAAAAGGTGTTTTCATGTTAAGTAGAGGTGTAGATAACCTGTTAATAAGATATACAGCTGTTTGAAAAGCAGAATCCCAAAATGTTAATGGCATAGAGGCAGTTGCTAACAAAGATAAGCCAGTTTTAGTAATGTGTCTATGTTTTCTTTCAATACTACCCTGTTGCTGATGTGTGTAAGGGCAGGATAATCGATGTAGGATCCCATTATCTTTCAAAAAAATTTCAAAAGCAATGGAAGTGAATTCCTTCCTATTATCTGTTTGTAAAGATTTAATTGTGTAACCAGTATGATTTTCAATATATTTTTTGTAACCTTGAAAGGCAATCAAAGCCTGTGACTTAGTAGTTAGCAAATAAAGACATAGATACCCAGTATAAACATCCATAAAACTAATGTAATATATGAAACCAGTGTTTGAATTGAAAGGAGCAGGGCCCCAAATATCAGTGTAAACGACTTGCAAAGGTTGGGTATAAATGGTGTTAGAATCAGAAAAAGGTAATTGATGCATCTTTGCAAAAGTGCAGAATTCACATAAACCTTTTTGTGGATCAATGTTAGTGATAGAGATATTGCACTCCCTCATTACATGATTCACAGCCTTAACATTACTATGACAAGGTCTCTTATGCCAGGTTTCAAACTTTTTATTAGTATTGGTCTTAGCTATGTAAGCTTGTGAATAATATAATGATGGATGAGTATTTGGTTTAACACTACTATGTAAGGCAGAATATGAACCAGAATTTGAATTCAACACAAAATTATTATTATGCATATTTGTAAAAGTAGTACTAGGCTTATGGAAATCATAAGATGGCAAATTAGTGTTATCTTTTGGAGCCGTAACAGGTACATCATTGCCTATATTTAAGTGTGAAACAGAATTATTGAAACTAGAAGAAGACTGAGGTGTAGAACTACTTGAATGAGAAGTTATCAGGGAGATTGAAGGTTTAGGTGGTCCTTTAGCTCTGGCAATCTGCAAGTTGTCAAAAAGGTAGATGCCTCCTCTAGCTTTACCCTGCAGAAGCTCCTCCCTGGTAACCTGGTCACGAATTAAACAATAGTCAGTTATAAAATGGACAGGCTCTCTAACCCCCTCTCCCACTTATCGTAAACGAGATGGATAGGCTCTCTAACCCCCTCTCTCGCTTACTACTCCCGATGGTCCGCTGTTGCCATTAGCCGAACTCTAGTCCTCTTGACCCCTCTTAGACCTAGGCTCACGGTTATAATTTTGCAGAACAAGTAACGTGGACTAGGAAGTGGAATTGTACCATGTGCTCTCTTTTCAAACTTATATAAACACATTCTTCTCAAATCAGTTATAAAATGCATCGATTCTTGAACACCCGAGTCGACTCTCTTAACTTAGAAAATGTTGT
>JASCZI010060565.1:60925-81081 GCA_036250425.1 Stylosanthes scabra | reverse complement strand
TCCCCCCCCCCCCCCCCCCAACCTCTCTCTCTCTCTCTCTCTCCTTTTAAGAACAAATTTTCTTGTTTTGTGATGAATATAGAATCGTTTCCTACTTTTAAAATTCAATTAAAGTAAACCTTCTGTTTGTTACTTCAGGGCAACAGTGCTAAGCCTGAGGACCTACATGACATAATCAGGGCAGGGGCTATGGGACTGAAGCTACATGAGGATTGGGGAACTACACCTGCTGCAATAGACAGCTGTTTAACTATTGCGGAACAATATGATATCCAGGCAGAACTTACTTCATTATATATTAACTCATCAAGTTAACTGTTGCTATCGTAAATTTGATTGATTTATCCAGTTAACTTTTGCTATACCAGGTTAATATACATACTGACACATTGAATGAATCTGGATTCGTGGAACATACAATTGATGCATTTAAAGGAAGAACTATTCATACTTATCACAGGTATATATGCTAACTTTGGACTGCTTTTTTCCCTGACCAAAAATAATTTTGTTTAAAGGGACAGGCATGTATGCTATAGAAAGAGGAATCAAAGGAGATAATATATAATTTGATTTCGAAATAGGTGATTGGTTAAACCTTTACGTATATTTATCTGTCTGTCTCTGAACCTCTTCTTTCTGGCCTGCGGAGGTTGATGAGGGTGTGGTTTTATTTCTTTGTTTTCCCATGTTGATTGATTGATTCTTTAATTTTATCTGTTGTTTTCTTGGGCAGTGAAGGTGCAGGCGGTGGCCATGCCCCTGATATCATCAAAGTATGTGGTGTCAAGAATGTCTTGCCCTCCTCAACGAACCCCACACGCCCCTATACGTCTAATACTGTAGATGAGCATCTTGACATGTTGGTATGAACCAAAATATGATGGTAGAGTAAATGGCAACATACCAAGTAGTAATGTAGCTTGTGCAATTTGCTTCTGAATTTAGAGTTCATTGATGTACAGATGGTTTGTCATCATCTTGATAAGAATATTCCGGAGGATGTAGCTTTTGCCGAATCAAGGATAAGAGCTGAAACAATTGCGGCTGAAGATATTTTGCATGATATGGGGGCAATTAGCATAATATCTTCTGATTCACAGGCTATGGGTCGAATTGGCGAGGTCCTTCCTTTACTCAAGCTAGTCCATCCATTTAAAACTCAATTCTAGACTCTTATATCATGAAAAACAGAAATATAGGGCTGGATAGTGCCAAATTAAATCTTTGTGCTGTTATCTGATTTAAAAACTTGTGTGTGGAATACTAACTATGAATGCCTCAAAATTTTCCTGTAAAAATTGTTCATGAAAATCAAGATTAATTTTTTGATCCTCTGGTCTCTAGGGAATGTGATGTTGGATTGGTTTCTTCCTTAGGTTATTAGTAGAACATGGCAAACTGCCAGTAAGATGAAGTTGCAAAGAGGACCACTTAAACCTGGTGATTTGGACAATGACAATGACAACTGTCGGATCAAACGATATATTGCAAAGTACACTATAAATCCAGCTATAGCAAATGGCTTCTCTCAACACGTCGGTTCAGTTGAGGTATGATGTTTAAATGTGTAGTACTGTATCATTTTTCCCATGCAGAATTTGTGTCATTTTTCCCATGGAAAGAGATGAGTGTAAATGTCATCACTAATTTAATCACGTGGATATTGATACAAAGAGAGCGAAGTATAGAATCATGAATAAATTGAGGGAGATTAATTGACTTAACAAAAGTGATCCTTGATTTTCCAGAAATCTGTGTTCCTCTATTTGTATTATATACTTATCTCCAAAATAGGAGGAGTATTTATAATGGGTAATGCCAGTTACACAACACTAGTATTTAAGTGGCTCTTATTCTAACTTTCTCTAAGTATTTTGCTGCCATTTTTTTTGACGGGCTTAGTTTAACTTAATTCAGGTTTCAGAAGTCGGCTATAAAGCTAATACTGTGCTCTATATTTTTATATATTATTCCAAGTACCCCATTCATATCCGGTTTTGCAGGTGGGAAAGTTAGCCGATCTTGTGTTATGGAAGCCATCATTTTTTGGAGCAAAACCAGAAATGGTAATCAAAGGTGGGGAGGTTGCATGGGCTAACATGGGTGACCCAAACGCGAGCATCCCAACCCCCGAACCGGTAAAAAATTTAATTCCTGACTAAACTCGCTCTTATTTTTTAAAGTGCCCACCCTGTTTAGGATTCTAGTGTGGTTAATGCTGAATACTTACACATTAATTAGCATGAGTGCATGACATGTATTTTATTGAAATAACGTGGCGCATTTGTGAGTTTTAATTTTGGAGGGGAGCAAAGGAAACTGAAGGGCTTTAACTGTAAAGTGAAGTTTACTCTTTAAACCCTTCTCTTTTTTCCCTTCCCCCCACCAAAACACTAATGCGCAAACACATTCTTAATATATACTTCTTTACTTGTCTGTTTTCTCCATGGACTAGTTCAAACTAAACTATGAAAGACAATGATATAGGTCATAATGAGGCCTATGTTCGGAGCTTTTGGCAAGGCTAGTAGTGCACACTCCATTGCTTTTGTGAGTAAGGTATGCAACCCCTCTTTCTCTCTCTCTTTATCTTTTGAAAGAGAATGAAAACCCACTTATTAAATTTTAGCATGATTTTGTGACGTGTGATTTCACTATTAATTTAAGGTTTAATTACTCTTAGTCCTTGGGGCGATGCTCAATTTAGTCCCGTTAAGTATAGGGTTGAATCATTTTATTAAAACCACTTAATTTTCATTTATCAAGTTTAAGCTTGTATAGTATAGAAAACCAACAAAACGAATGATTCCGCATATTTTGGAGCACACTTTAAATATACTCTTGAACATAGAAGTATTTCTCTACTTGCACATTGCAAACACACAAACACCCTACACATCCTTGTTTCTTTCTCTCCAAAGTCGATATTGACGCGACAACATCTTTTTGTTGGTGTGTTGCAAGCAGGCTGCTTCGCGGAACAAGGTAAAAGAATTGTATGGACTGAACAAGAGAGTGGAAGCCGTTGAGAATGTGAGGAGGCTCACTAAACTAGACATGAAACTGAATGACTCTCTCCCAGAGATCACCGTCGACCCAGAATCATACACCGTTGTAGCGGATGGAGAGGTTCTAACCTGCTCTCCAGTCACGACCGTTCCCCTTTCGAGAAACTACTTCCTCTTTTGATCTCAATTTTTCCACATTTTGTTTATTCCTGTCTGTATGAAGCTCGTGTAATAAACTTTTGGTCTTAATTAGGATAATGGATGATGTATTTTTCTTCCTTCACAAGCTTTCCCATCCTTCGGTATGGTTCGTTTGAACTTAATAAAGGTGCATAATGCATCATGCAATCTGAAAATAATATAATTTGTATTTTTATTTTTAAGATTTTGTGAAGAAAAAAGAAAAACAATAAAAACAATAATAAATATGTTTTCTCTTAATTTTATTTTAAAAAATACAACAGAAAATACTGAGAATGATAATACAACCTAAATGAACTCTAAACGACATAGTGTTTATTTACCATTAAAAAATTCCTAATCAATGCTAATCATTTAAATATTTGGTCTAAGTGAGGACTGAATCTGTTATGGATTGCTTAGATTAATAAAAAAGGGTTTCTTAGTTTCGTCAATTCGAAACCAAATGCACATTATATGTTTGTTCTATTGACTAAGCTAGGTTAGGGGTAGGAGAGGCATGATTGCATAGTGCACACCATCTTCAAGACTTCAAGTATTGCAATATCTGTATTATTATGTTTTATTATGCTACGTTTTATTTCCTCCATATCTAAATGGGTGCATTTTATTCCTTTCTCATGGTGAAAACTGTTCATGTTTTGATTTCCATGGTATTCTTTTGGCCTTTTTAGAAGCTTTGGCAATTTTGTTGGGTATCTTGTAGTGGCGGAAGCCGTAGCAGTGGAGTAGAAAGAACGGAGGAGGAGGTGGAAATTATGAACGACCACTAAGTATCTGTATATAAATACATATATTATTTAAAAAAAAATATATTTTATATTCAACATGTATTTTATAATGAGACTGATTTGGTTGCTATTTTTTATGTACATTCAGTATAACTCATATGATTTTATAAAGAGTGCGCTGATTATCCAGCCCTTGTAAAATTTCTCGACGGACCACGAGGCCCCTAAAAAAAAAAAAGACTCACACTGGCCCCTGACTTTGAGAAACGTTTGACAAAAAAGCTCCTCCGTCAGTGTTATTTGTTGGTGGCTTAACGACAAGTGTATACGTGTCACGTTAAGTACTGGGTTTGGACGTTAAGTGACATGTAGGACGCCAGCATAGTGCAAATGGTCATCTCGGCCCTTGATAGTTGGTATTAAAAAGTCATCTTCTTCTTCCCCAAACGTATGAACCCTAATTATCCATCCTTAACCATTGAACCCTAATTCTTTTTTCCACACGAGAATGAGTCGCAGAGGACAATCCTCTGAAACTAGAAGCCGCACCATTGGAGAATACAGCGTTGGCGGTGACAATAGGACATACACTCTCTCCAGTGACAGCATGGGGCAGCCGAGGAAGAAGAAATTTTCATCCAGAAATGTCATTGTGGTTGCTATGCCATCATCTTCCAATCATGCACAAAGCTTAATCCGGATAGATTCTTCTTGGGTTTCCCTAATTATGATGTATGTGTGAAAGCTATTCTATAATCTTCATTAATGGTTCAAGCTTTTTTCCTTTTTTCACTTCTGTGTTGTTTATGTGAAAAAGCTATACTACCCATTTTAATTCAATTCGCAGACAATCCAACCCCATTCTAAGTACTTCTACTGGCTGGATGTGTTGGTTGAGAAAAACATTGAAGAGGTGGGTTGTGGCAAAAACGGCATCTTCATGGCAAGGAAGATGAAGGAGCTTGAGCAGAGGGTCATGGAGCTGAATCTCATGGAGCTGAATCTGGAGCTGAATTTGAGAGTGAAGAATGATGTGAGGGGAGTTCACGACAACAAATGTTTACATGCTGTTATTGTTGGGTTGTTTAGCATATTACTTGTGTTAGCATGAAGGGTTTGTTTTAGGGTTTAGGTTAGTTATAGGCGGTTTAATATGATTGAAGATGTGATTCCAAAGATGTAGTTTATGAGATAATTATGAAGAATAGTAGTTATGATTTTGTGCAGGGTGTGGACATTTTCTGAAATGAGAGGATTAAGATGAAATGAATGTGTTTTGGAAGAATTTTTCTGCTACTGAAATGCTTAATACTTGATACCTATGCATGCATAAGTTTGGAAACAAGGAACCTATAATGGTTGTCTAAAAGCAATAAAGCAATATGAATTAATAACATGTGATTATCAACTAGGAATCAAAAGCTAATAACACCAAATGAATAACATATTAATTGTCATTCATAAGGAGTTCTAATAAAGATAACGTGGTGGCTATTGTAGCAAGAAGCACCAAAGTAGTCACAACACAGTAACAAAATGGTATATACCTATCAGCATAACCACCTAAAGGGTTTACATAACACCAAATACCAAAATAGTCTATCAAAAGAAACCAAACAAACAGAGTTTATAACATGTTCCAATAGAAAAATAAGAGCTAGTTCCACTAATTCTTGCTAAATTTGCCTAAGGGGCCTGAAGCCAGGAGTTGGCATGAATGTGAATGGTTGTGGCTCCTTTGGGTTGGCAGGGTTTGTGGTGGGATGCCTAACAATTGGCTGCTTCATTCGGAATCTGGCTGGAGGCGGCTGAGCTGGTGGAGTAGAAGATGGTCATAGTGCAGGGGCATGGTGAGTAGTATCATCTGGAGTGGGTGCAGATTGAGAAGCATCAACTTCATCAGCTTGGCCTACTCCTGCCGAGTTTGCAAGTTTGGGCTTCTTCTTCTTTTGTTTCCTTGCCTTTTCCTGTGAGACAACAACAACCAAAATCAACTGGGACATTGGGTGATTTTTGAATTCAAAAGTCAGCTATTCCAAATGACATACCATAGGATTAATTGGTGGTGCTTGAGAATTCCCAGAATTTCCTTCTGCAGAAGTTGTTGCTTCCTATAATTACCACAAAAGTTAGATATGACAAAAAATTGATTGACCCAACTAAACCCTTGACAAAAAATTTATTAACCCAATCAAACCCTTGACAAAATTTGATGACTACAACTAAACCCTTCATGAATATATTGAGGGGACAACGCTACCCAAAATATTTACAACCCAACTAAACTAATTACACCAAATGACACCCAAGAAACATTATAGAGATTATCTAGTCAACCAATAACACCCAAAGTATGTTACAAAATGCACAAATGAACCAAATACAACTAAATAACAGTATACACAAATTTATCTCATTGGTGGCCTTCCTAGTCTTCCTGGACGTTGTCTTCCAGTTTGGATCCTTGGAGCACCTTTTCAAGTTTTGTAGTAGTGCCCTTTCTCTCCACACTTGCTGCAAGTCACACTGCATGTCTTCCTCACCTTGTTGCCAATTATCATGTCCACATGATCCTTAATTCTCCTTTCCTTTGATCGGCCAGCTGGGCGCACAATTGGAGGAGGTTTGATCCCTTCGCAGACTGTAGGAGTCCAGTACTCTTCACTAGGCACTGGATGAACCACATAGTTATATGTGGCCCTCATAGTTTTCATGGTAAGTGACTTGTACACAAAGTCATCAGGTGAGTAGCCCCCATTCCTATGCGTACCAATTGCAGCAACTACATACTTGCATGGAACTCCTGCATCATTACAGTTTTGTTATCAAAGTTAATAAGGAGACCGGTTTAAAACAGTGCAAATTTACGTCATACACTTATTATGAATTTAGAAGATAATAACTACAATCAAACTTTAATATCTGTCATTTGCCACCTATTACACGTGCATGTATGTTCCCTCAAGTTGACACAAAGCTGCTCAATGGTGTGCTTGACTTGGTAGATGATTCAGTTATTGTCTCCACTCCAAACGCATCCCACCCAGCACTTGTTGGCATAATGATGTCGTGCAGTTTTTGTTGCTGCACTGGTGCAAGCCTTCCGGTGTACTTGCAAAGCTTCCTCTTATGGTTGGCCATCTTTCTCATCACATAATAACGCAGCTACTCACACATGGTCAAGATTGGCTTGCCCTTATAAGTCACAATCTTCGCATTCCACACTTCACACATATTGTGGGTTATATTATCACTCTTCGTTGTGTGGTTAAAGTAGGATTTTGACCAACTCAAGGGAGGAAATCACATCATATGCTCCCAAGCTTTGTAGTTAACCCTCTTCAACTCCTCCATTTTTGTATGGAACTGTGCAACCGTGCCAGTCCTAGCACATCTATGCACCAAGTTTTTAGATGCCTTCTCCTTAAACTTTTTTGTGAAGTTTTTCCAGATGTGGAGAACACAGTTTCGGTGATTATTGTTTGGTATCACAGTGCTAAGTGCAGCTGCTAGACACTGCATCGCTCGAAGAAGCAAACCAATGTATTTTCAAGTTGTACCACACATGCTCAAATGTAAATAAACGAAACAAAATAAAATACATTTTAAGTCAAAGGAAGTAAATACCTTCTGCTGATTCGACATGAACTCTATTTCATCATTGAATACCTCTCCCAAATCTTCCTTAGGCATTGTGAGAAACCACTTCCATGTGCCGATATTCTCACTGTCCACCACTACATAAGAAATAACAAATATATGGTTATTGCAATCTTGAGCTACAGCAAATAGCAGCAGTCCACCATAATATCCTTTTAGAAAACAATCATTGAGCCCAATCAAGCTCCTGCATCCTACCTTGAACCCAAGCTTGTATGCCTCAAGTGAAATGTATAGCCTATCAAACAAAGGCAATCCCTCCGGCTGAGGCAATGTGGACAAAATAACTGTTGAGCCAGCATTTGTCTTAAGCAAATCAGCCACATAGTCATGTAGCTTACTATATTATTCTCCCTCTTTCCCCATGACACGCTCCCTTGCTCTCTTCAAGGCCTCTTTGGGAGTCAAGTCAGGCCTTGTTGTGATTACCATCATTAATTTGCTGGCTACCCAGTTGCAGTCCGCCAAGTTAGAGCCTAATTCCCTCCTGCAAGTAAGATTGTTCACCAAGATTTTTACCTGGCTACCCAGTTACAGTCCGCCAAGTTAGAGCCTAATTCCCTCCTGCAAGTAAGATTGTTCACCAAGATTTTTACCTGAAAGCAGTTTGTTTTTGTGTTTTCAGAGTAGAAAATCAAAAATAAACACCCTTCAGCTGCACGTCTTGTCCTCACCCTCAAAGGCTTATTCTTCTCAAACTTGCACTCCTTATGTTCAAATACAAAATAATCCTTCAATTCCTCCCTAAACTCATCATCCTATCAAACTCCATTCCCAACTCAAAGTATATCGCACCATACTCATAGCCCGTATTGTGCTCAGTCCACTTATGCCTATTGCTCCCTTCCTCATCCGAAGAAATAGGAGATACAAAGGCCTCACTTTCATAAACATAATTTTATATCTTCCTCAGAATCCATCTCTTCTATAATTGGATCACCACCTCTTACACCACCCTTTGGCCCATAACCAGATCCATTACTGCTTGGCCCAGAACCCGTGCTTGTAGACCCAAAGTTTGGCCTGCTTTTTTCCTTCCTCATCCTAGAATATTTTCTGCAGCCCTTCTTATTAACATTCTTTCCACCACCAGCAAGCTTTGCACCATCGCCCATCCCTCTCATTCCTTCAATTGGCGCATCATCATTCCCATTGCCTAAATCATCACCAGCCCCATTACTTTTCTTTGTTGGAATCTTTTTCGGATTCTTCTTTGGAGAATTCTTCTTAGTGGGGGTCATGACTATCTTTGTCTTGCCCTTCTTCTTCTTCACCTTCTTGCTCCCTCCTCCATCACGTCACTGCTCAGCTCATAACCGTCCAGAGGAGGCTTGTATGCCTCGTCCTCGACACTCTCTTAGCTATCATGAGAGGATGATTCCTCTTCCACATCGCTATCCAAGTTCACACAGCCAGCATTTACATTAACCTCCACACGATCAACCTCCACATCATCAGCCACAATAAGTACAAACACAGGATGCTCAAAATAAATCTCAAAGTCCACACAATGGTTATCCACCACACTATTCCTAAGCTCTAGTATATCGGAATCTTTCTTAATCTTTCTCAGCCCAAATTCGAAATTGGCAGCATTAGGGACTACCCAATGCATTGCATTGTAAACAGGGAACCCAAATGAGGACTTGGCCATTTCTTCCAAATCAGGAATGTTTAGCAGATCAACATCCATTGCCTCAAACTTATGCACCGTACCATCAACGTATTTCAGCACCCCATTTTCATCTTCACACGGCTTCCCACCAACATTAAACACAGGAACCATAAAATTTTCCATCTACATCATTAAAATTACAAGAAAATCAAATTAGGAGTGTATCACATTCCGTGGTTCCATGCACTTAAAGTACCAACAACAATAATCTTATGATTATAATTTTTCCAAATAAAATCTAATTTCTATAATTTTTCAAAGAAACAGTTTTAGGGTTCGATAACTCCCATGGTAGCAGCAACATTTCCCTAAACCCAACACCCAAATTTCGAGGCTCAAAACCATAAAAAATCAAAGAACAAACATGGATAACAGTAAATAAATGCATTTATACCAAGTGTGAGTTCCAACAACTTCAAAACCGCATGCACAGTGAAAGAGAGAGAAGGAGAATGACGTTATTTACCTTCGCCGAAGGGGAAGACCATCACAGCTCCTTCAATCCACCATCAGCGCCTTCGTCTCCGTCCAGGTCAAGCTTCGTCAATGGAGGGAGTGGGTGGTTTGAGGGTTAGGATTTTGTAAATAATGAAGAGGGTGAGGGGTGTTTCTAAAGAGGGGAGGAAGAAGGGTTTCGTTTTTATCCCCCCCCCCCCCACTCCCTTCAAACAACGTCGTTCCGTCAAATTAATAGGGGCCGGGTGGACTCCGCTTTTAATTTTTCCATCCACAGCGTTACATTTTGTCCACGTCACTTCGTTTACATTCCACGCATGCAAACTCCGTTAACGTCTCGTTCATCCCAGTGACAGAAGGGGTAACCTGTCTAACGAATGATAAGTTTAGGGGCGGGTTGAGGCTTTTTTTTTTTATCGGGAGGGTCTTGATTTCTTGTGTCATTGTTAGGGGGTTCGTTGGTATTTTGTTTGGTATTATAAATACGTGTGTGCAGTTACAATGTACATCTTCCAATTTTATTTGTTTGTCTATCCCGGTTAACGGGAGCTCTAACTAATTCAAGCCCAACTCAGATTACGCACTTGGCTATATTGGTTGAATTTTTTAGCGAAAATAGATACATACACTAAATTTTAAATTTGACACTTGTTCAAGGGAATTCAAACCACTTACCACTTGAACAAACCATTCTCGGGATCATGTGCATCTTCATTCTTTTTATTGGATGTCCTCGAAACGACTGCATTTGTGCCAATGATTTGAAACCGGACCTGATCAAACTGGCCGATAGAACCGGTCGGATTGTGAATCGGCGGTTTCAGCAGTTCGGTTAACCATAAGAAAACGCAAATTCTAAAACCACAAAAAATCGTTGAACCGGCAGTTCAGATTTTGTCTTCAGAATCTGCAAAACATTATGAGCAAATGAAAACTAGAAAAGGAAAGGAAAGGAAGCACCGAAGTATATTAGATTCATTAATCAATAATCACTGCTCGATTGCTCATTGCTGGTGCTTGCCTTTTGTTCTTCTTACTGTTTAGTGATGTTCCTTTTTTTTTTTTTCTTTTTTAGTTCTTCTTACTAAAGAACATAGTTGTAATAACCGGCTCAGACTGGCTGGTCGGACCGGAAACCGGACCTCCTACTGGTTCGAGCAAGACAAAGGATCAGAAATGCATTCAAACCGATGAGATTCGGATTAAACCGGCCGGTTCAGTAAAAAACCGGAGACTTGGCCGGTTTCTGAAAACCGGACCGGGTGAATTTTTAAAAAAAAAATCATTGAAACGGCGCCGTTTTTATGAAACCCTAAATCACAAACTAAAAAAAATCCTAATCTGGTAACCCTCTTCAACCAACATCTCAAAACGGCGCTGTGACCTCTGTGCCTCCTTTGTCTTCTACTCTTCTCACAACCTCACCCAATCACCACCGCCGGCTACCTCAGCCCCGTTCCTCCGCTTTGCTGCAGTCGTCTCCGGGTTTGGTTCCGCTTGTCTCGGACATCGCCGAGCTTCCGCTGATCGCCAGTCACAGTCGCCGAGCTTCCGCTAGTCGCAGTCGCCGAGCCTCCGCCTTCCACCGTCGCCGAGATTCCGCTTGTCTCGGCCATCGCCTAGCATCTGCCAGTCACCGTCGCCTAGCCTCTGCCAGTTACCGTCGCCGAGCTTCTGCCGTCCACCGTCGCCGAGGTGCCGCCTTCCACCGTCGCCGAGGTTCCACTTGTCAACGTCGCCGAGTGGTAGTCTGGTACGCTTCCTTTGCTGTCTCTGACTCTATTGATTTTTTTTCAGATTAGATTGTTTGTTCATTTGTGTTTGCTTATTAACTATTTATTAACTTGCTTATTCACTGGATTATGATTATGCATTTGTTCATTTGACTGGGACTGTTTTTGTTTTTGTGCATTTGCCTGGGACTGTTTTTCACTTTTTTGTTTTTGTTTTTGTGCATTTGCCGGATTTTGTTTTTGTGCATTTGTTCATTTGACTGGGACTTTTTTTCAGATCAGATTGTTTGTTCATTATGATGTACTTGCTTATTCACTGGATTATGATTATGCATTTGCCTGCTTATTAATTTATTGTTCATTTGCATCCTTATTGCTTTGTGATAACAGGGCTATTTGTTGGTAAATATTTTTAAATAGTGTTACACATGTTATTGATTGAAATTAATTTTGATAGGGTTTTAGCATTTAAGATGGATTCATCACAAACACCATCTACAACACCATCATCTCAGGAACAAGGATCAACTCCTGATGCCTCAATTTACTCCTTGGGCAAAGTTTATAACTTTATGCTTTGATGGATGTTGTATGTTTGTAATTTGGTGTATTCTTGTGTCAAAAACTGTTAAATTATCTTCTATTTTAGTATTAATTATTATTTGAAATTTGGACTCTTATTTCTTTTTTGTTGTCTAAATTTAAACTCTTATGACTGTTAAAAAGACATGTATTCCAAGTTGTAAGGTTAAGATTTTCATAATTTATATTTTTGCTCATTTGAGATCGGTTCAACGGTTCAACCAGTAACCCAACGGTTGAACCTATGACTCCGTGACACACTAACGTACACAACATGATGGGTTCCTATATAAATCCACTCTTGGCCTTTGCCAAGTTTCGAACCAGGTGCACCTATTACAAGGCCAATGCATAGCCAACTGAACCAAGCCTTGCGTGCAATCTATAAAATTATTAATTGATAGTTTGAAGCGGTCCCAGTACATCTTCATTCTTAAAACGGGAATAATCTAAATTTTGGGCCAATAGAGTTTCGGCAAATAAAGCACGTGAAGCTACCTACCTATGCCTAATTGAACTAACTTCCGAATACCAAAAAGAAAAAAAGGAAAAGTTTACGTGGATCAACTTTGGCCCATATGCTAGCGGGAACTAACTACATGCACAGGTATATTATGTCTTCTTATGAAATTAAAACCCACAATGGATATAATAAAATATGGCCATATGGGTGCTTTAATGCTTATTATGAATTTATAAATATTTGCTCATTGATTTGGATCAACCAAAGACACCTTTCTTGAAGTTGCTTGCTGTTCTAAAAGTAAGTGTTCTTGTTACCATTGTTAACTCAATTTCAAGGTTAAGCAAGAGTTTAATATGTATGTTATGTTTAGCATTCTTATCTTACAGTCCTATTTTACTTAATTACATGTTATTTTCTCTGTATACCTTTTGATTTTATTGAAGCATGGTTGGTTAGATGTAGCTGCCCACTACATGTTTGATAAAATGTCTGAATGATAGCCAATATTTGTATTGTTTTCATTGAGACTTATGAAGATATTTTGAAGTGTTAGCACATTTTGTCTTTTCAATTGCTTCTATGTATTTAGTTCTTTCATCATACTAATTTCATGTATTTTCAATTATTTAGTTCTATTTCCGATCCATATTTGTATTTAAATTTGAATTGCTTTCCTTGTTCCTGAGAACCCTGTGGGAAGGCTGATCATAATTTAGGTATTGTTATTATTATTATTATTATTATTATTATTATTATGGTAGTTTATGTTCTGACTTTTGCTTATTCATGAATCATGTTTTATCAGATAAATTTTCAGCCCGAATTATCTCTTTCATCACAAACAATTAAGCGCAGCTTCCAATCTTTCGGTCATGGGGTTTCTAAGATTTATAAGAAGACATAATTACCCTTTCAAAGATAAAACTGGGAATCAAGCACGCCCACTCTGGTACATGCAAAGTAGAGGTTTCTCAAAGAACAAAGTTGTTGATGGCAATAATGCTGTGCTTCCAGTTCTGATCATTGGAGCAGGACCTGTAGGTCTTGTTCTCTCTATTCTTCTCACCAAATTAGGTAGACTCCAAATCCTGTTGATTAATGTTGCATATCTTGACATTAATGTTTTTGTTAAAAACTCATATTAAACCTATTATCACTTTTTGCACTATGCCCGAGGTTTTAACATTGACTGTGGAATTTCGTTGTGAAGCTAACACACATCGATGACATATGTTAACGTTAGAACATATATCCTAACATAAATCATGTTTTATGTTTGTAATTTAGCAAAGGGAAAAAAAATTATTCTCCTCCGTTACCCTCTAAAGTGCAAATACATTTCACAGGGGGCCAAATGCATATTAATTTTTGTTCATGATATATTTACTTTGTTATTATTAGGAATTAAATGTGCTGTTTTGGAGAGAACCAAGACATTTTCTAAACATCCACAAGCACACTTCATCAACAATCGATCCATGGAGGTAAGAAACACTCTTTAATAAAATTATATTATTTCCAAAGAATGCACTGCTTTATGTTGACCTATGATACCCTTTTAGATATTCCGCAAAATTGATGGACTTGCTGAGGAGATCCAAAGGTCTCAACCACCAGTAGATTTATGGAGGAAATTTATATATTGTACTTCCCTCTCTGGTCCAGTTCTTGGATCTGCAGATCACATGCAACCTCAAGGTGCTATTCCGTAGTCCATGAGAGTGTGTTCCAGTATGATAGAAGTAGGAAAATTACTATTCTTAGTGTAGTTTGAAAATATTTACATTATAGCCTTCGAAATTTTGAACCATCAACAAATAGATCACTTGGTATTATTCACTAAGTCAACATTAAGCTTCAGAAGATTCATATATCTTGTACTTGTTATCAGATCTTGAGCATGTTGTAAGCCCAGTCTCTGTTGCACACTTCTCACAGTATAAGCTAGCTATGTTACTCCACAAGAAGCTTGAAAATCTAGGCTTTAAAATATGTGCAGCTGAAAGCTCAGAAGGACACGAACATTCTTGTGAAAAGAAAATCATGATGGGTCATGAGTGTGTATCTATTGTCGCCAGCAATGACTTTCTAACCGTCACTGCATCTACAATTGATAAAGGGAGGCGTGTAGATTGGAATATCAATTGTAACATCCTCATTGGTGCAGATGGAGCAGGAAGTACCGTGAGAAGGCTTGTAGGAATAGAAATGAGAGGTGAGAAAGACTTGCAAAAGCTTGTCAGTGTCCATTTCTTTAGCAAAGGCCTTGGGCGGTTTCTGCTTCAGGAAAATCCTGGTATGCTATTTTTCATCTTTAATACTGAAGCTATTGGTGTCCTTGTTGCTCATGACCTGAGGGAAGGGGAATTTGTATTGCAGGTATAACATGCTTTAGTAAGTGTGAAAAATCATCATAGCAACAAGTTTGTTGTGAATCAAATGTATGATTTTAGTTTTCTCGTTGCAGATGCCCTTTTATCCACCTCAGCAAACCATTCAGGATTTCAGCCCAAAGGTATCATCCATCCAGTACAGATGGTCTATAGCTCTTTTCTAAATAATAAATAAATAAACCTGTAATGAATGGTGGATAAAATATGTGTAGTAAAGTTGGAGTTTCCAAACAGGTCAATCTTTTTCTATGTTGTGAACAAAATTGAATCATTCACACTAATAAGGATATGGTGTTTACTAGGCTTGTGAAAAGTTGATCATTAAACTTGTCGGTCGCGAGTTTGGAGACATAAATGTAATTGACATAAAACCATGGATTATGCATGCTGAAGTTGCTGAAAGGCTTACATGTTGTGACAACCGAATACTGCTTGCTGGTGATGCCGCTCATCGGTTTCCCCCTGCCGGTGGTTTTGGTTAGACATTCTTTCTTAGATGCTTTACTGCTAAAGCTCAACTATTTATGTGTCAATAACATTTTACTTTGTATATATTTTGTAAGAGTGTCTGTTTAAAAATTTTTGGGACTTTGCTTCCCTTAATCATTTCAAAGTTACTGAAGCTGATTACACTTGCATAATTGTGAACCAGTATTCGCTTGGAACTGAGATATTTGCACAACCTAAATAAATTTCTCCACTTTACGTAAATATCTAAGAGTCAGGATTGATATACCTTTTTTGCTTTCCAATGTGGATAGTGAGATTTCAGTGAAGAGTGAACATTGTTTCTTTTATACCCACCAAAAAATTTTATATTGCACTTGTTTTTCCTAAATTCGGTAAAAATCTTCACTCTTCACCCAATTCTACTCTTCACCAAAGAAATTCCCTTTCAATGAATACCACTGTTTGAATGTAACATTTTAAAGTGATATTACAGGAATGAATACTGGAATACAGGATGCTCATAATCTTTCCTGGAAAATTGCCTCTGTGATGAAGGGTATTGCTCCATTATCAATGTTAAATACTTACGACATTGAACGTAGACCAGTAATACTCTTGTCGTCTTGACACTTTTTTAGTATAACTTTCTCTTGAAATCAATTTATACCAAAGCATCTTTTGCTGTCATTGTCAGATTGCTGTCTTTAATACAGAATTAAGTCTAAAGAACTTTAGAGCTGCCATGTCTGTTCCTGCTGCACTTGGTCTTGATCCAACTGTTGCAAACACTGGTACAGAAAAGTAGCACAATGATTTTATTTTGTTTCCTCCATTATATGTATATTGACACACAACTATTTATTTCTAACTAAATTAAATCTAACTGATTTTTCCTCCTCTAATTGCAGTACATCAATTTATTGTTGATGGGGTTGGTTCCATTTTACCATCTAGGTTGCAGAAGGTAGCTTTGGATGGAATTTTCGCATTAGGCCGTGCGCAGCTCTCGAAATCTCTCCTGAATGAAAGTAACCCTCTTGGATCATTAAGGTTGGCTAAGCTAAAACGTATATTTGAAGAAGGAAAGAGCCTTCAACTCCAGTTTCCTGCTGAAGATCTCGGATTTAGGTATCACTTAATAATTCCCCCTCCATTTATGCATTTTCCTCACTAGATATTAGATATGAAGGAAAGAGCCTTCATAAAGAGAGTTCTCTGGTGGAGGAGGAGGAGGAGGAGGAGAAGAAGATTCTGCATCATACAGGGTAACTTTAGAAGATTCTTAGGTGATCATTATGACTAATAGATCACAATAGTCTTTCTTCCTTTCATGACCTTTCACAACTAGAATCAGAAAGTAGAGTTTTATTGATGAATTGCAATAACAGTGAGGACATTCAAGAGGCCTCTCTCAACTCTCCTAACACTACAATTACTCAGATGACTAGACACACTATGTTTTACATCTATCACTTCTATTTGTATTATTCTTCACTAAATCTTACTAATGTTAACTAAATGATATGAATGGAATCCTAACATGACATATTCATCATGAGACAAATGAGCACATTAGAGGAACACTCTAACACAAAATGGTTGATCTTAGGTACATACAAGGAGCATTGGTCCCAGAGAATAACGATGTTGATATTCCTGCAGAAGTTCCTACAGGTCGTCGGAGGGACTATGTCCCTTCAGCATCTCCTGGATCAAGACTTCCCCATATGTTTGTGAGACTAAACAGATTGACTGAGGTAATAATAATTATAAAAAGCCAAAAGATATATTTTTGTGTTCCTTCTAATCGGTCACACTGATTTTTTCCCACCTAGCAAATTGGTTCTGCTGGTTTAATTTCATTTTTGGTTTATGATTTTCCTTCTTTGGTTGAATTTATAGGAGATTGTATCTACACTTGATCTTGTCTCTGGGGACAAAGTTGAGTTTGTTCTCATCATAGCACCTCTGGAGGAATCTTACCATCTCAGCCGTGAAGCATTCAAGGTTGCAGAGGAATTCAAAGTGTCTCTCAAAGTGTGTGTTTTATGGCCTGCTGATTCTGTTGAAGAATCTGAGAATGGAAGCAAAGCTGCATTATCACCATGGAAGAATTGTGCAGATGTATATGAAGTCAAGAGATCAGGAATATCAAATTGGTGGGATATGTGTAAAATGACAAACAGGGGAGCTATTTTAGTTAGACCCGATGAACATATCGCCTGGCGCACATCTTCTGAACTTGCTGGAGATCCAAGATTGGAGATGCAGAGAGTTTTTTCAGCTACATTGGGAGTAAACTAATGTCTCGAAGATTCGACAAAATTTTCATATTGCCTGTTGAGGATCTAACCACAACCCTCCTACTTTATCTAGGTTGGGGAGCGACTATGTAACAAACCAGCAAATTACCTTTTTTTTTGGCTCCTTAAACAGTTGCAACTGTTTGTAGTCCAACTAATTTCCATTTCTATGTTTTCTTAATTAGGGAAGGAAGAGGACACATGGTTTGAATGAGTGAAAATGAGGGTATGGTGAATCCATGGGGGATAGAAAACGGAGTGGAATTCATGGAATAAAATGACAGTGCAAATGTGCAACTCAGTTCAATGACAATCATTTCTTTGTAACACAGTGAAAATGAGAAGCTTAACTTTTAAATACAACAATTGAGAAGCAAAAGTGTATCTCAATTAAATTTTTATTATGTATATATAAGTCTTTCTTATAATATATTTCATAAATGTGAAATATTTTAAAAACATAATTTTACCATTATGTTTCCCTTTTATTCATATATAAAATTTTACAATGATATTACATGTATAAATATTTTTATTAAATTGGTTCAACCAAATTGATCCAACTTCAATAGAAACTAAATTTCAGTATATTATGCAATTTGGTTGAACGGCTGAATAAAATTATTGTTTTCTAGCATTTTTCAAAATTATATTCTATAGAAATGTACTAGGATAACTAAGAATGTCCCATCCAGCCAAGGCATGCAAAAAACAAACCTAAGATTAAGTCTGTTTCACTTTAGGGTGGATTGGCACGTGCCGCACGTCAAGTTTTTGCATATTTTTTTGGGTAAATTATATTTCTTATTTCTAATCGAGTTTTAATTTGATTAAATTTTATCCTCAAAATTTAAAATTAGTTTTAATTTTACTCCTAAATTCAAAAATCTTAGATGAAGAAGAATTTAATTTTTTTTAATATATATTGTTATTGTATCCATTATATCAGCTAATAATCTAATACAACCTACTAGTAAGTCTTGGTATTTTACCACTATATTTTTTTTTTTTATCACAAGATAAGACAGACTCGAAATA
Organism: Stylosanthes scabra; assembly: GCA_036250425.1. Taxonomy (NCBI): domain Eukaryota; kingdom Viridiplantae; phylum Streptophyta; class Magnoliopsida; order Fabales; family Fabaceae; genus Stylosanthes; species Stylosanthes scabra. Next base: position 62,382 of record JASCZI010060565.1, on the reverse strand, counting down.
TCCATAACTCATATACTTAACATCTATAATTATGCACTTTAGCAATAATTAAATAATGCAAAATAAAATAAATTTAGAATGGTTTAGATTGATTTCCTATTATCTCAAACATTTTTAATATACATGACACAATTGATGAAACCAAACATGCTAAGAACCAAGTACCCACAAATAAATGATTCCATAAGATAGACACTTCCATCAGACATACTTCTTCCATTTTTTTTTCCTTCTGTATTTGTCAGTTTTTGACATATCCTTACAAATGACCAAGGTATCATGTATCTAAATAATGAACAAATAGTAACAGTGACAGAAAAAAAAAGGAACATTAAGAAATATCAAGCAGTGCGATCAGTACAATTCTTTTTAATCACTACATTATCAGATTCCTTGTAGGCTTGGGGCTGAACAAGAGTCAACAACCAGAGACTGATTTTGCCATTTCTATACTAAGTATGAACTGAAATTGCTTCTATGTAGGGACCCCAACAAAGGGATCCTAAAATTTTCACTACCAAGCCATTATTATTAGACGACCCATAATCGCTGTTACAAGTCCCAGTATCCCACCAGCGACAACCTGCAGTATGAACCAATAAGAGAAACAGACAATATCAATATCAATATTTATATAAAACCTCAGCTCTTGGACAGAAATTAATTATAGATATTTGGAGATTCACTTCTCCTTTGAAATTATAATGTTTCTTTTTTAATGCAAGAAAATCATTCCCATAAAGAAGAAAGAGGTGGGGATTATTGATTGAAATTAACTCCCTAGCATTAACTCAACAAAACCTAATATCCTACAAGGGAGGTCTTATAAAGTTAATATGTTAGTTACTATCACATTATCAAGGTTCCTTCCCCCACCCCCCACCATCCACAAAAAAAACAAAAAAGAATGATCCCAAAATATATAGAAAAATGCACTTAGCACTACTGCCACCACATGACTTGAATATGGTAGGATCCAGCTGAAACAATGCAGATACCCAGGGAAAGTCCCAGTCTTTATCATTTCAAACAAAGTACAATATCACAACCAAAAAAAAAAAGTACAAAGAAATTACACTATCATGATAATATAGTTGAGCTTGAATGTTAGAAGGACAAATAACTTTATCAAAATTTGCTCAAGCATCAAACCTAAAAAACAAATCTTGCTTATATATTTTGCCAAAGAATAGTTTCATTCCATCAGGCATTGCAAACAAGAAAATGATAATTTAGATCAATCAATGAGTAAGCAATCAAATTCAATGCGGTGAACCTGAGGAGGTGTATGCCCAAGGAGTTCACGGAGAGGTCTGCTTTCAGCCAGAGGATGTTCGGCAGGAAGTTCGTAAACAATTTGGTTCAAAACCTGGAAAAAAATCCGGGATTAAAACTAAGTGAAATCCATTTGAATCCAAACCCAAACAACACACAAAAGATGTGTTGCACTACATAAC
>JASCZI010060565.1:37371-50429 GCA_036250425.1 Stylosanthes scabra | reverse complement strand
CGTTGAGCTGAAGTTCCTTTTCCAACATAAAAGGTTGTACTTGGAACACTTGATAAAAGTGGCCTGAACATGTTTTGAGGACTTTTTCTATCCTGCATAGCATATGCATGGTAATTATAAAAATGAGTAGATTTGTTACATCCAAAAAGCAAAAAGCATTCAAGAAGAAATAATGACAAGAGGAGGATTTAATTGTTGGTGCAAGACAGCAGTGAGAGAGAGATTGTGACTCAACACGAAGCTATTAGCATACAGTAGCTTTCTTAATCAAGGTAAATTAAAAATACATTCACGTAGGAAAGACAACGTGCACCAGAAATCAAGGAAAAAGATAACAATTATAGCACCAGAGAAAATGTAAAGATAGATAAAAACAACAATTACTTCAAACTTGTGGTCAAAGGTGGTCCAGAAGAATGATTGGTTGAGTCAAATTTCCATTTTATTTGCTTCGGTTACAAATTAAAGCCACCTCAGTAACTAGTTCACATCAAAAGGGGACTGTCAAAAAAGAGACGCTGAGTTTGTGGGCACATGTTTGTGCTGCGAGTGCCTCTGTGTGTGAGTGTTTCTGCAGGGATTACTACCCTAAAAGTATTAACTTTTAACAGGCATGAAAATTAACACATTTCATGATGTGAACATTAACACTGTTTAATACGTGAATTGGATTAAACATACCATTTGCCGGAAAGCAGAGTCAAATGATGATCTTTTAGGAGCAGAATTAGGTGAAACAACCTTGGCTGATTTCTTGGAAAAGGCAGGAGTTCGGTTTGTTGAAAATGAACCAGCCCTTCGCGAATCCAGTCTATCTAAGCTACCCACTGGGATGGACTGCACGGAGTCTAGATCATCCTCTCCAGATGATGCCACAGAACCTTTGCTCAGTGAGCTAAACTGGTCTCGATCATGACTATAAAACGAGCTGCTGCTCCTAGAAGCAGTTGGTGACATTGATTGCCTACTAAATGCTGGAGACGAACCCCTACCATTTCTAGATGCTGGAGATGAACCTCTACCATTTCTGGATGCTGGAGATGACCCCCTACCGTTTCTGGATGCTGGAGATGAACCCCTGACATATGATGAAGGTCGATCAGCCAACGAAGTACGAAGATTGGGAGGTGCTTCAGAAGAGAAACCAGGCATATTAGTTTGCCATGCTCTTATCTTTGGTGATGCAGAATTTCCACGATTTGACTTCACTGGGGAAGTTCCCCTAATCCCTGATGAGGCTACAGGACCACTAGAGCCGGTACTCATCCTCCGAGGAGTAGTAATGGAAGTCCTAGAAGCAGGTGCCAGGGGCTTATTTGGTGGTGGAGATGGTCTTCTAGATGGATTCCCATACTGTGAAATTGGGGATGGACTGGAATTTGGCAATGACGATGGCCTTCCCCTTGCTTGCAGTGTATTTGTTCCAGAACGAGGGGATGGACTTAAACGATTTGGACTTGCACGATTTGGACTTGCACGATTAGGACTTGCACTGCCCCTACTGCTTCTGTAACTTTTCTCCATCTGATAAGTAAAAGCACACACACATTTTTCAAGATGTGAAAAAGAATTCCAGAGGAAACTTTATCTTCCTGAAACATATAACTGTGTATAAGCTTAACTATAAATGGATTCAAAGCTCACCGTAGAAGATCTTGAAATGGAAATGGGTTTACTCTTGGGCCTTCCTCTGTTGGGCACATTCAATGATGGTTGTTCATCATCTAACGAAGGAAACAGTGGTGTGTCTGGGGGAGTCAATAACCTTTAGAAATGAATGACCGACATCAGTAAATTAAGGCAGTGATGACCAGAAATTGACTAATCTCAAGCTTTGTGATCAAGAAACTTGAATTATCAAAAAAATGACAGTAGTAAACAGTAAGAAAATTAACTGTGTAATTTGACAATGTAGAGTACCAAATTAGGAATGCTACCCACCAATCATAGTCATTCTTGTCACCATCAGCATTAAGCAAGTCACTGGTTTGTCCTCGACCCGGAATGGAGATTCCAAGGTTAACATTAGAGAAATGTTTCAACTTCGTAGCTGTAAAATAAAACAAACATGCATGAATATTACATTACACAATGGCAGAAATAAAAGATAAACACAATGTTCCATTAGGGGTTGTTTGTGAGTTGAGAGTTGGGTGGAGAAGTGGCGGTTTTGAAGGATTTGTAGCTTGAAATTTATAAATAACAAACGACCCATAGGATATTAGTTTAGGAAATTACAGAATGAGTCTTCGAAATCATCTGAGGATTGAAGCAAAAAATTCTCTCTTTCTCTGGTCTGCATTTCACTAAACAAAGCAAGATCTTCATCTTTCTCCCTGAAGAGCAATCCACCTTCGAGGCTACGGCCCCGCTTATGACCATCCGTTCTTGGCTCCCTCCCGGGAGAGTATCTCATGGCCGGGGAGGCCGGCATCTCCGCTACCTAATTCAGTGCAAGACCAAATCACCTCAACCTCAACCTCTCCATCAAAACAAAACTCAAAACCCCTCTATACCCAATGAGCAACACTTGACCTTAAAGCTCAACCCTGCAATAAATTCAAACCCCAACAATCAATCATTTACAACCAAAATAAATTATTAAAAAAAATAAATCTTCCTATATTTTTGTCATATGCTCATTCTTCAATAGATTAATAATCTAATTGCTTCTCTAATTACCCAATACAACACAACAAACACAGTATCATGCAGCAGAAGAGTGTGACTTGAGTCAACAAAACCCCATTATTATCTCAAAACAAATTAAAGCAAATTCAGATTACAGAAAACAGTAACTCAATGGAACAACTGTGCCATTCAAAATGCAATGCGTAAACACGCATCAAACACCCCAAAGAAAAACCCCAAAATCTAACACCTCCACCCCCCTAAAACCCTAGAACATTAGCCAGCAGCAACAGATCCCAATTGTGGGGTTCAAATTGAGACCAAACAATTGAACTTCGGAAACCTAATAAACCACCATTGAGCTTAAAAAAAATAATAAATTAAAAACAAAAAACAAAAGCGAAAGCGAAAAATCAGAAGCAGGTAGTGGAAGAAATTTGACTTACCGAAACTCTTCCCAAGTCAAAATTGCGTTGAAAAAAAACAAAACCTTGGTGAAATGAAAGAAAGGGTACAGAAACTAGAAAGAGTAGAGTGCGCTTAAAGATCCCAAACTTAACTTGAGAAAATTAAAAACCAAAAAAGTAGTAATAATAATTAAAAAAAAAAAGTTAAATGCGAATTATAATGCGACGAATGTTGTTTGAGACACTCGGATCTATAGCATTCATGGGTCTTCACTCTTCTCTCTTTGAGACCAAAGTACAGATCGAAAAAGAAAAACAAATAAGTGATCCAACGGTTCCAACAAACTCTCTCTCACAAACACAAAAGAAAATTAAAAATATAAAATAATAATATATAATTAAAATAAAATATAAAATATAAAAGAGAAAATGTCATGTTCTTACTTCTTACACCTTTTTTTTTTTCTTTCTCTATCTCTAAAATTCTTTTCTTTAAGGTTATATTTATTTATTTATTTATTATTAAGAATTGTGGTAGTGGAATTTGAGATGAGAATAATACCCAAAAACCTTTGTTGTCGTTAGATTTTGCTGCTTACCTCTCAACAGCAAGTGTCCAACCTTTTTTTATTATTTATTTATTTTCTTTTTGTGGCTTCTTTTTCTGCCTTTCTGAGTTGTACAGACTACAGATCAAGTGAGATGTCTAAGAATATAAATTATTTACTAAAAAAGTAGTATAATAGGGAGAAGAATTTTGTTAAGAAAAGTAGTATAAATTATTTAAGTTTCTTGAAGAAGTAGAAATATAAAATCATATTATTATTATTATTATTATTATTATTAGATATAGATAACGTAGATGTGAAAATAGTTTATAATTTTATTAAATTATATGTTGTGATTTCAATAAAAATAAGAATAGATTACTAATATTATTCTTGTCAAAATTTAACAAAATTTCCCTAAATTTTTTTAACAACAATAATATATTCTAATTATTTAAAAACATGAAAAAATATTTTTGTCGTGTTTTTAAATTAATAGAAAATATTTTGGTCATTAATAAAATTTAGAATTATTTTATCAACTTTTATAAATTTTAAAGACATTGATAATTTACTCGTTAAATACATAAGCACCCACAATATGAATTGTGTGAATTTAATATCCGAAGAAAATACACGAAGTTAAATAAATAGAGTAAATAGATAAAAGTTACATGAAAGATTTTATGATGAATAAAAATACACATGAAAGATTCAAAGGGACGAAAGACATAAAAGATTCGAAATAATAGACAAAAATACACATGTCGTGTATACTTTTATCATTAATTAAGAGTAAATGAATGGCATATGTATTTTTGTCTTTTGTTTGAATTTTTTATATGTATTTTTGTCCACCATAAATTTTTCCTTGTACATTTTTTTCCATTTACTCTTAATTAAAATACTTTATCAAAATTAATTTCTAAATAAGTTTTTGTTTTAATTTTTTTGTCGGTTCGTGCTGTGCCGCCAAAGGTACCGTGTGTAAATAACAATGGCCTTTAAGTGTTGTGGGTGCAAAGTATTCTTTGTATGATTCATGAAATAAAAATGTCTTTTTATTATTTATATTTATATTTATTTGTTGAAAATGATTTACAATTTTAGTTACGAATAAGGTCAAAGGGTTTAGTCACTTAGTGTCTTGAAAATGATTAATTATGTGTCATATACTCATACTATATTCCATGTAAAAAAGGAGATCAAATAGGATTATCAAAGCCATTGGATACTATCTTTTTGCTCTTTTTGTAGCATGAATTTTAGAATTCCTTTTAATTTTACAGTAATAATCACACATCCACACTAATGACATTTTTTATGGAGAAAATAAATTTTGTTTTTGTTTTAAGATTTTATCTAAAACAAACTGGAAATACCTTTTTAATATACTTTTTCTATAAAAATTTCTAAAAACAAATAGCACAGAATGACATAAATTTATTATTTATTAACTAAATAAATTGTAACTATTTATTATATTTTTATAAATTATTTAAATTTTAATTTTAATTTTCAAATTTCAAGTAGTGTTACACTCTATTTTTCTAAAAGCGTATTAACAATAATTAGTGGCATAATTAATTGGATTTTATTATATGCACAGTTTCATATAGCATCTTATAATTCTAGTATTAAGATTTTATAAGATTTCTTATTTTAGGCAATTGTTTTAAATTTAATATATTTTTCATTCTTATATTTAAATGTAATATTTTTTTAAAAATAATGTTAGATAACCAATAAAAATTCAGCCAACATCAGCCAACAATTTGAATTAGATTTTCTATTTCTTTAGATTTTAGATGTTTTGTTTCTAGGTTTTAGATGTTCTGTTTCTAAAGTTAGTTGATAGTTATTTTAGGTTTCGGATGTTCTATAACTTTGATCGTGAATGTTCTATAAATAGTAATTATGGATGTTCTATTTTTTTTGGCTGATTTGTTGGTTTAAAAATTATTGGTTTAACTATAGTTTCCTTTTTTTAAGCATATTTTATCTTTATTTTTTGCACAATGTCAAAAGTACAATCAACAATAAAATATGTACATATCAAATTAATTATTAAATAAAGATATATTATGTTAAAAAGAAAGTTTTTAATCAATTGATTTTAGATTTTCCTAAAATAGTGTATAAATGATTAAAGTGACGATTGTCCTAATTGAAAGGATTATCATTCTAAATTATCATTATTATGATGAAAACTAACATCAAATCATAAGCGTTTTTAAAATTCTTAATTATTTAAATAAAATACTAAAGCATATTTTTTAAATAAAGAATTTTGTTAAGGGCTCATATTTAAGAAAACAATAATTAGAAAAAATGTTTATATAGCCCGCTTTTTGTGTTTAAATAAATATGAAAAAAGAATTTATTTTCAGTTTTTCACAAATATGCAGAGCAGAGTCTATTATTTATTATTTCAACTAATGTTACCTAAATCCTACTTTTAATAGCTTAAAATTTAAAGAATCATTTTTTTACTTAACAATTAAATTAAAAAATTAGTATTTGGAATGATTAATAGGAAAAGTAAATACGATATTTGTTTATTTTACTTTTGTAATATTTTTTTATTTTTCACAATATTTTTTAGCCGGATAGACCGAAAACTAATACATCATGAATATTATTAGCACCTGCTTAATGCACGAATGAGTTAACTAACTTATTCTGCAATTCCAAATATAATACTCGAACCAATTAAGTTCGCATATGGTAGCTGATATAATAGTGTCATTTTGGATTTAATCGAGTTATTTGTACTTGTTTAAATTATAAGGATATATTTAATTTTGAGAATAGGATAAGAAAGAATACTAAGAACAAAACATAAAAGATAGAGACACAAATATTTAATATTTTTGTATTTTGTTGGGTGATAAATTAAATTTAAGCGAATAAATAATAAAAGAAATCCAATTAACGTTTATTTTTTCTCACACAAAATTTAGATAAAAAATTATAATTAATAATGATAATAAAAAATAATAACTTGTATCTTCACTTAATGTATTTATATCCTTCCCTATACAAACTACGCTAATTTAAAATTTCAAAACACAAGATCTCTATTCATGTTGTATCTCTCAAACTTGATTTTATATCTGTTTAGTAGTTGTTTTCACTTTTGTGATATGGTAGTAGTTGTTGTTAGATGTTCCATTAATGCCTGCGGTGCGTTGCAACTTGAAAAAGCAGATATTATTGAAACTTTTCACACATGCGAAAGCTTCGTGATACACATACATTGCGGTGAATCTTTGGAACAAAATAATTTAATTCATACCAACATTTAATAAATGTTTGATTGACTCATTGTTGGCAATACTGCAAGCAACAATGGATTTTTGGCAGTGGGAAAATCTCATAATAAGCCAGCCAAATTTTCTAATAGTAATTGATACCATTTGGAATATTTTAACATACAGTTTTAAAAATTTTTAAATCTTAAATATATTTATTAAAATAAATATTTAAATTGTTTATTAATAATAATCTTAATACGTGTTTTACGATGAATATTATAATAATGAAAATTTTAAAATTATCTTAATTTTTTATTTTCACTGTTAAATAATAAATTTAATAGTTAAATTTTAGTATACTATATAAGTATTATCTTTTTTAAACATTATTAGGTATTTTTTTTTAAATATGGTCTAAAAAATTAAATTTTTATAAAAAAATAATTTTTACATCTTTATAAGAATAATTACGGTGCTGTATTAATAGAACACTAAACACACATAAATGACCCAACTACTAACGTGAAAGATGTTGATTTGCTGTCTAAATAAAAGTACCATTTAATTTATCAACCATTAAAAAGGTACAACCATTCAATTTTGTCATTACTCCTATTGGTACAATTATGGAGTAGTATTTTACTTCAATTAATGAAAATGAATCATGAAAATTTATTGTTCTTCCTCATAACTATTACTTCGAATTAATCCATTCTTTTAATGCCACGAAAAAGTAGAAGTCCCAAGATGAGCCAAAATAATGAGCTTTTGATTGTGTCAATGATAAAAGAACATATGAACACAAGCATTGAACCAAGAGCTATCACGGTCATAGCCACATTTTGGTTAGTTTGACTATCAACGAGTGATAAATTATAGGAAAATTATTTGGTATGTCGCAAAAAATACGGCATATTGTATTTTATCGCTTTTTAACCGTTGATCTTAATTTTATAATTAAAATTAATTAAGATTAATGGATAAAAAATGGTGAAATACGATATGTCACACTTTTTGCGACATATCGGATAATCTTTCTAAATTATATTAATTAATTAGATTAGAGTGAAAAGTTTCTTTCTATGACATTCTCTATCTGTTTTATTCTGTTTGTTATTGTGATTTTTTTTTTTTTTGGGAAATTGCAATCAAACTTCAATTTGATGACTCATGTGAAACTTGGATACTTGGATTCTAGATTTTCAAAATGTTTCAATCCAATACCCTAAGTATAAAGTTGTCAGATAGTGAAAAAGTTTGTGTTAAATTTCCTTTCAAGGATTACATTTATGTAATTAACAGATGATTTTTAAATAAAGCATGTTAGAGAAAGAGATTATTTTAGAAAAAAAAAAAGTAGAAAATCCTTTAAGTAACATTCAATTTTAGAATATTAAATTGATTTTTCTTTCAATTAGATTCATGTATCATATTAAATATTATAATTAAATTTTTACATTGACTAAAATATTAAATATTACGAATTATTCAATATATGGGGATATATTCGCTTAAGATTTCTATCTTATTAACACGGAGTATATTTCGATTTTTTTATATAATGAAATATTTTATTATTAAAGTTTTATCACAATAGGGATTTAATTAAAAAAAATTATAGAGACTAAAAAAGTAATTAAACATGTTAAATTCACATTTAAAATGTTTTAGAAAATTGAAGGTTTTTTTTCGTTAAATTATAATCTCACAAAAATTTCTGAAAATAGAATGTGAGAGTTTTCAAAAACTTCTTGATGAATATAATGAAGGAGAAATTCTGCTGTAACTCTCATCTACATTCAAACTCAATATATCAAATTAAAAAAAAAAAGCCACTAAGCAACACCAAGAAGAAAAAAATGACATTACATCAGAATCATAATAATTCAAGTATGAACTAAGATAATTTTCATATTAGTTTAAATTCAAAAATTGAAACTAAAATTAAAAATCTAATTATAACATTAACTTACCTTATGCTATGTTACCTACGATGAAGAAGGAGAAGGGGAAAAGACAGCAACTAAAACGACTGGAAATCAGATGGTAGCAATATCTATCCAATCAAATCGGATCTATAAGGGAATCTATTGTTCTCGACTCCAAATCTGCAGTTGGAATAGTAAAACCTTCGAACCATGGCTTGAAAAGAAAACCGCAGTAAGAGACAATTTAAAAAAAATATCTTCTAATGTAAAAAAATTGGTAAAGTGTGAAAGAAATGGTTTAATAATTCTTAGATTTTAGAATTTGTAACTTTCATTGGCTATGAACCCATTAATTTGATATTATTAGGGAGATAATAAGCAAAGCTATATTATTATTTAACTCAATATTCATAATATATAATATCTATAATTTCACTCTTATTACATTAAAATTACACATACAATTATTTTAACGCGTGTTCTGAAAATCGGATCGGACCGGCCGGCTCGATCGGAAAAATCGAGAACCAATCACTTATTTGGTTCGGTTCATGGTAAATCGGCTGTTAGAAGACTGGTCAAAAAATCGGTCAATCGGTGAATCGAAAAAATCAGATCGATTTATTGGCGGTTTTTAATAAAAAAATAATAATATTATATTTTAATAATTTTATAATAAGAATTATTTTATTATATATTTAAATAAATTGGTCCGATCACAGTTCGACCTCGATCGAACTTTTAAACTTTTGAACCAATCACTCCATCGGTTCAATAATCAGTCCGGTTCTCTTAATCTTAATTTTAACAGTAATTACTAAATTCTAATAAAAGGTAGTGTTTGGTTATTTTTGTTGATTTTTTAATTTATTGTCTTTTAAATATTACCAAAAGCGATTAAATCTTTACTTTCTTACTTATAAATTTTTGCACTTTGGAAGAGTTTGATTTCGAAATTTAAAAGAGTTATTTGTATTTTTCATTTACTTATTTAATTTTATATATCAATGTATTTAATTTAGTTAGTGTCAAAAAGGGTGCTAAACGAGTAACTAAGCCAAGAAAGAACAAACTTAGGAAGAAAGGATTATATACTTATATGTATATGTGGGACAATAATAATGCAAGATAAAGATAACAATATAATGAGTTATCATGATGAGCCAAAATCTATGTACACCAATTCGAAGATTATATAGAATTATGTCCCTTTAATTGGTAGGTAATGAGGAAACTTAAAAGGCTACATGGTAATGATTTCCAAAGCTTTTTCATGCATATCTATTGTTTGGTCATAAAAACGTTAAGTTACTCAATTAAACTCACGTTCCCATTTTCCTTTAACGCTAGAAGACAAAGTTATACCCAAATAAAAAAGAGAAAAAGGGAAAGAGACAGATATGACTTTTGAGTGTATTGCTTTTAATTTATGATGAGTTCTAAAAAATATACACAAAATTTATCTATTACTGTCCCCATACGTTTATTGTTTTCTTTTGGTAATCTGTCCCCATACGTTTATCTATAATGTTATTAGTTTGTGGAGGTTTTTTTTTTTTTTTGTTCATGGGCTAAGCCCAAAAGTGGGGTTTTATTTTGAAACTAATATCATCACCTTTTTAAAAACTCACCTAATCAAAGGGAAAACCTCGATCTATATGTGGTCGTCAATAATTTTACATACATTATCTTAATTGAACATTTAAGACGTTTTAAGTCACTTGATCCGTATAATGTCATATCATCCTAGTAATCAAATTAGTCGATATATATTTATATATCATAATGTTAAAAAAGCAATAAAAATTCAGTCAACATCAACTAGCAATTTAAATTGGATATTTTATTTTTTTAGGTTTCGAATGTTCTGTTTTTTTTAAAATTTAAAGTTGGCTGATGGTTGTTTTAGGTTTTGGATGTTCTATATCTTTCATTGTCGACGTTTTATAAATAATGGTTATGAATATTCTATTTTTTGTTGGCTGATTTATTGATTTAAAAATTATTGGTTATCTATACTTTTTCTTTTACATAAATTAAAATCCATAAAATATTTATATTTCTGTTTTGGACTAGTTGTCAAAATAGAGCTCTTTCATGGTCATGATGAAGCTTGGCAAGGCTTCAAGGAGGAAAAATCATCTCAATCAGAGGATCGGCGGGGATGAACTTGCAAGGCCAAAAACGACGTGGATGAAATTGCAAGGTCACTTCGATTTTCAAGTCAGTGAAATATTGGTTGTGCAGTTTATGAGTCTAATAGGATTTGTTATTATCTTCCCTAAATATTAAGAGGTGGATACTTGACTAACAAAGTAAAATATGTTTGTTTCAGTTTTTATTTTAGTGATGCCTATTTTACACATGTTTAATTAATTAGAATTGGATTGGATCGAGTTATAGCTTGATTTATATTTTTTGGGTCGAAGAATATTGGTCCAGATCCACTTCAATTTTTAAATATATTTTATATATATAAAAGTTGATACACCATCTATGCTATAACAAGAGATTAACAACTCATCTACTATATTATTGCCACCTAAGCTTTTTTTCTCACTTTATAATTTTTATAGAATTTTAAATTTCTTTTAAAAAAATAAAACTCTCCTCATTCAATAGCATCTACTACCCCTAACATTATTTTCTAACTAATGTTAATAATGAATTCATAATCTACACTAGCGTTATCTTTTAATTAATGAATGAGTAATTTAATATCATCTATTTATATCATATAAAAATTGATACACAAATTTTAAAATACATATATACTAAATATATAGTAATGAACATATATTATATTATTTTTTTATAATTGTGTCATGTCAGTAATTATATTTAGATGTTAATTTTATAATTTTTCAATATAAAAAATAATTCAAATTTCAAATTAATTTGAGTTATATGATACCAACTCTCCGCAAAATTAGATTTTGCTATTTAACTTTTTGTAATGTTGCAACATGAACAATTTAACCTACATCGCAATTCTTAAAAAACAACCTGTTTAAATTAAATATAATTAACAATTATAATACATAATTTAGTAACAATTATGTTTGCTATTATTTTTTCATTATTCATAATTTGTCAAATGAATTGCTAAAAAGATTTTCAAATACCATTAACTTCTAACTTGGTATATATTATTATCTACCATCTACCATGATTAATAAGTTAAAGTTCATTTATAATTTTATACTATATTCTTTATACATTATTTGGCCGATTTAATTTTATATATCATATTGTATGCGATTCTTACTATTATTGTTTTATTTGTTAATCTCTCATACCAATTGCTTAATACTACTCTTTCAATCCAATTTAAATTTGACCTAATATTTTTTTATTGGTAGATTCAAATATATTATTATGATTATAAAGTTATTTCATAATTTTATATGACATTTGTTGTGTTTTTATTGGCATTCATTTTTTCTAAAATTTTTTTAATTATTTGCAAACTAAAAACCATTATATAAAAAGATAAAGTATGCCAACAAAAGCAAATATAATTTTTTTTTCAAAATATAGTTTTATACAACTCTAATATAAAAACCTATATTTAAAAAAATAATTCAAATTTCAAATTAATTTGAGTTATATGACACCAACTCTCCACACAATTAAATTTTGCTATTTAACTTTTTGTAATATTTTAACATGAGCAATTTAATTTATATTGCAATTCCTAAGAAATAACCTGTTTAAATTTAATATAATTAATAATTTAATAATTATTCTTATAACAAATAAATGAAATAAATATAAACCGTTACAAATATTAATTTTAAATAACATTAAGAACAAAACTAAAACTAACAAGCCTCCATATACTTTTTTTATTTGTATGTTGTATCAATCTTTTCATCTCCTTGGATAATACTTAACGCAGCACACATCCTCATTCCGCTCTCATTCTAAATTTTTACGCATCTATTTTTAGATTGTGCACCCAATCACTCCAAACATGTTGCCGCTAACACGACACTCTTATCCATAAAATGTCCGCAACATGTTAAATTATTATTTTTCCAAATTTCTAATTACTTTATACTGCCACTTATATGGCACTCTTATTCATGGTAACTTTGTAACATCTTACTTTATCATTTTTCAATCCTAATTTAGTGTAGGTTTTTAAATTTTTACACCTTTATTTTTTAATTTAAAAGAATATCTTTTCATGCTAATATTAAAGTTGAATTAACTAGATTAATGTTAACAAGTTTTGAATATATATCAACCAAAACAGTTAATTAAATATAAAGCACAGATGAT
>JASCZI010060565.1:6389-37361 GCA_036250425.1 Stylosanthes scabra | reverse complement strand
TGTTATACTCATTTTAACAAGTTCTATGTCATGGTTTTAAATTTTTTAAAATTATAAAATTTATTGTTCTCATATTAAAAAAAATTATTATTTGTTCTTAAAAAATTGAATGATAGTGATTTAAAACATAATAATATTTCCTTTTGTTATATTATGTATTTTGATTCGTGGTTGTGATTTTGATAAAATTCATAGATATATTAGATTCTTATATATATATTTAATAATATATTTCATACAAGTAGCTTTAGTGAAAAAATAAAAAACATCAAGTCAAAAATCTTACTTACTATTGTTATATAAAAAAATATAATAATAATAATAGATATTAAACTAATATAATTAAAATATTATCTCAACTTTAAAAAAAATTGACATTATTTTTTAAATATAATTTTTAGAACATAATATATTCCTTCCGTGCGCAACGTGCGGATCTAAGTCTAGTTTTTTATAATAGTTAATTATCTATTTTTTTTACAACATAATCAAAATTTACAAACATCTCGATATTCATTCTCAATCATATTTAACTCCTTAATCGGTAATATATCTCCAACATCATTTCTGTTGCAATTCAATTTAGTGCATCGAGACCTGATTCAATTGGTGTCGACGCTTCTTCTAACCCATCATCTCAAACTTTGATACATTCTAATCCAAATTTGCAATATTCATATTTTATGAACCTCATGGAGTAGATGTCATTGATCTCAATGAGAATGAAATTGAAAACCGTAAGGAAGAGAACATTTAACACTGGCAATGAGAAGATAATGCGATATCAATCAGTGTGTGGTTAAATGTTTCAACTGATCTTATAGTCAGTACAGACTAAAATGTGAAACATCATGAAATCAAATCCACAACTAGTGTGAAGAATTTAATCCGAGAATGAAAAGGGAGACAATTACATCTAAAAAATGATGGTATAAGATCAAGCTACTCGAAAAGGGAGACAATTGCACAATTTGTTGGTTGTTATGATCAATTTACTAGAAGCTTGGCATATAAAATCAACAATTAAAACAGAACTTGATTGAACACATATATATCACAATTTCACAACGCGTTTCGTTAGTTATAAAGTTTAACTATATTTTCCTTTATATTAAATAATGTCCAAATTATTCAAAACTTGAATTATGAATTGAGTATATTTTTGTTATTTAGAGTTTATTAAATTCCTTTCGTGTGTTAATTATTTTATAGTGGTAAATTATTTTTAATTTATAAATTTTAATAATATTAGTGTGATAAAAATAAGGATTAAGTATTATTTTGGTCCTTATATTTTTGACTGAAAATCAAAAGGAAAAGTATGGGTAACAAAAAAAAAGCAGTTAATAATCAGCAAATTTTATATTTTTTTAGAAACAGAACGTCGAAAACCTAAACAAATAGAATATTCAATTTTAAGTTGTTGGATGAATTTTTATTGGTTACCTAGTATTGTTGAAATCAAAATCGTCTCTAAAGTTTTTTTTTTATTTCAATTTCTTCCCTAACGTTTATTTTATATTTTAAAATCATCTCTCTAAATCAAAATTCTTTTAAACGACAAAATTATCTCTTAAATTGTATCACATCCACCACCATTATTTTTGTTTCCATTTTCATCGTAATTGTTGAGTCTGTAGCGAAATTTAGACTTCTAATAGATACAAAGTAATATGAAATTAAACACCAGCCACAATAATGTACTCAACTTTATATTTTGTAAAGAGAAAACTAATATGAAAAACTACTTTCGATGGTATTAACTTTTTAAGTTGATGTGAATTACATTACTCAACGAAGTACATTGTTATTCTACTACATTTATATAGTATCATACTTCCTATAAATAAGGAGAGAATATTAGTAACATACTATAAAATAGGAGTTGTAGAATGTAAAAGCTTCCTACAGAAGTTCTCTACAATTCATTATTGTTAAACTGTCTACAATTTTCTCTCTCTCTGTCTTTATTCTCACAATTCTCCACCTCTTTCACAATTTGAAATTTAGTCAAATTTTGAACGAATAAATTATAGTATTGATATATGGTTGCATCATTTTTACAATGACTACCTATGTACACATTACCTTGATCAAATCAATCGTAGTTCCTTTATTCTCCATGTAAGTCCTACCATGGAATAATGTTGAGCAATTCCAAACAATGTTGGAACTTGCTTTCCGACACTACTTTAGTCAGCATGTCTGTAGGATTTTCATCAGTATGTATTTTTACAATAGAAATGTCACATTTCTCTATAACATCATGCACGAAGTGATATCTAACATCAATATGCTTGGTATGAGCATGATGAACCTAATTTTTAGCCAAATGAATTGTACTTTGACTATTACAACTGAGATTCACGCAATCTTGCCTCAACCCCAAATCATCTAGAAAACCTCTTAGCCACGATGTTTCTTTCACATTATAGCATACATTAGGCTACCGATTGCACTAGCAATCTAGCATAACCTATATTTTTCATGTAAACCTTATTTTCTACTGTGCTGGGAGATTGTCTACTAGAGAGCCTAAAATGTGGAAACAATGACCTTACCATCAATTTAGTATTTTTCGTTTCAAACCTTTCAATAACGCGCTCAATGTATCCTCTCTGGCTTAAGAACAATTTTCGATTTGATCTCTCTTTTTTAATTTCCATGCCTAATATTTTTCGTGTAGCACCAAATCTTTTGTTTCAAATTCTTTATTAAATTGAGCCTTTAACCTATCTATCTTCACCTTGTTTAGAACCAACAGGCATATCATCCACATATAATAGAATATGGATATAATCACCTCCATGAAGCTTACGAATGTATATACAATAATCATAATTACTTCTGAAAAAACCTTGTTTTAACAAAAAGAAGTCAAATCACTTATACCATTGCCGAGGAGATTGTTTCAATCCATATGACGATTTCCTAGATTTTTTTTAATAAATAAAAAAAATTCTATATTTACCATTATAGGCACGCTGTGGAGAAATTACAATTTTAGGCGCACCTTACTAATTCCGGGCTGGCTATACACCATTTCCGGGCTCTGCAGTTCCGGAAATGGGCCATTTAATTTTCTTAAATCAATTCCGGGACTGCAGAGCCCGGAAATGGTGTAAGCCGGATTTCGGGTCTGCAGAACCCGAAATTGGACCCAGAATTGAAAAATACAACAGAAACAAACAAAACAAAGCTGAAAAATACAACTAAACATGAAAAATACAACTAAAACAAACGACAATACTCATGATCCTCCACAAAAAAATTACAAATAAAACAAAGTTGACAAATACAACAGAACCAAACAACTACTTATGAAAACTACTCATCCTCAGGGTGTGGGGCATTAGGGCAACCACTCCGGGTATGACCCATTTGTCTGCATAGTCCGCATATCTTCTCCTGGCGCTCAACCAAGCCCATCTCATTCCATATTCTTGTGGACACGGGACGCACCTTGCGCTTGCGGCGCATAGCTGGGTTTGGCTTAATTGTCGATCCATGCCAGATCGGCCAAATCCGCTGATCTAGGATAGGCGGGAAGTCCTTTGCATAAACACCGAACACAGCCTCCATCCCAAACACAGGATCAACATAAGCACCCCACTCTATCCCAACGGGGGCACATGCCGCGACCACATGCCTGCATGGAAAATGAAGCTGCTGAAATTTGCCACAGTCACAGGTTCTCTGCCGCAAATACACTCGGTATTAACTCTGCCTGGAGTGTGGAATTGGCAAAACCTCCTCAACCACGAATACGGCGCCTCTACGATCACAGCTGAGCACCCACATCTTGGGCAATTCACTCTTGCTCTTCTCAATCTTTGAAAGTAGATATTGACTCCAAATACTCTCCGCCACAACCTGAGCCTGTGCTTCTTGCCCCTTCCTAATCCAAAGTTGCTGCAGTCGCTAATAGGTGGCGCGCACTATTGCCGAAATAGGAAGAAACCTTGTATTCTTCAGAACGGCGTTGATGCACTCCGAAAGGTTTGTCGTCATGTGTCCCCACGGACGCCCCTCATCGCAGTGTTGTAGCCACAAACTGTTTGTGAACCGGGTCACCCAATCTTTCATCTCAGGTCTCAGTTTCTCTAACTGGTTCATGTAATCCATGAACTCAAGCTACGTGGATGCATATGTAGCGTTAATCACCAACCTTTTCCCTGCTTTGCAATTGAATTTACTCATGAAGTTACTTGCTAGATGACGCATGCAAATAGCATGATATGCGCTTGGGGGATACCACCCACTATCATCTGCCTGTAGTGCGGCCCGGATCGCAGACGATCTATCAGATATAAGCAGAACACCTTCCTTCCTGATCATATGTGTCCTCAGATTCTTCAAGAAGAACGACCATGAGTCAGTTGATTCTGACTCAACAATAGCAAATGCTGCCGGAAATATATTGTTGTTTCCATTCTGATCCACAGCCATCAGAAGTACCCCCCATATCTCCCATACAGATGAGTGTCATCCACAGAAACAAACAGCTTACAATGTTTAACACCCTCGATGCACGGTGGGAAAGTCCAGAACACCTTGTCGAACTGGCAAATCTCCTGCTCCAACAAATCGCCCTGGTAGTAACGACCAACCTTCAAATCCCCAACTATTCCCTGACAGAAATACTGCAACGTAGACATAAGCCTAGGCAAGATGGCATAAGATTCTTCCCAGTCCCCGTATAGCTTCGCTATTGCCTTTTGCTTTGCCATCCATACCTTTTGGTACGAAGGCATAAAGGAGTAACTCTGTTGTACGGCGACTTGCAAGACCGATATGTGAACGAATGAATTAGACTTAATCATCGGCAGGATCACATTGCAAATCAGTCTACCGTCAAGCTGCGCATGGTCAGAGGACATGGACGGTGCCAAACAATCATGTGGTCCACCAAACCTCCGCACCTCCCTGTTCAATGCAAATTACCGATTGATGTTGCTAACACATTTGAAATTGAGATAAGGGCAGTTTAACAGGGTGATTATAGATAACATGCTACATACCAGTATCCAAGATTTGTCCGCAAGGCCACACGAATGGACCATGGGCATCCCGCACCATATTGCTTGCATCGGCAAACGTAGTTGTACGGATCTTACTCCACCACTCTGTACTCAGATGCCCTCCTTATACTATAATTCTTCACAGCCATCTGCACAGCCTCTCGAGTGCTGAAACGATGTCCGACCCTGAACTCTTCTCCGCCGGCTACATCATAATTGTCACCGCCCCCGCCAAATCCTTCCAATAGGCTCCTCTCCCATATCATGCAGGTATAACGTGTGGAAATGACTACTCACAGATGCCAGATCAGGAATCAGGGCCGGTGCTGGGAGCAAAAAATCTCGCCTGCACTGAGACTCCGGCACAAACTCTGTACCATCCGAAGTTTCACCTACTCGATGGTCTGCATATCGGTTAGCAGCTCCATCACTTCTCGAGGCCCTTACCTGCAGTGTAGGTCAAACATTCCACGGACATGCACATCACCGTCAACCAAGAAAATCTTGAACTTAAACTGATTCAGCGGGAAAATGTTGAGAAGACGGTAGGCAACCCATCTCACTAAGCTCGTGCCTCCAGCAACTCCCATGTTGCGCAATATAATAACCTTCAGCTCCTCCAGCGTATTAATGGGCTGCATCTGGAACACTACCGGCGTTGCAGACCGAAACCAAATTCCACCTAAATCATGACCCATCTCTCCGTTCGGATACAGAGTCATAACCACGAAAGAAGGAAAGAAGGTGAGTGAAGGAAATAAGGAGTAATGGGTGATGTGGGTAGCACAATAACACAATGGTTGCCTTAAATAGAATTTCGGATCAAATTCCGGGTTCTGCAGACCCGAAATCCGGTTTACACCATTTCCGGGCTCTGCAGTCCCGGAATTGGTTAAAAAAAAATAAATGGTCCATTTCCGAGACTACAGAGCCCGGAAATGGTGTATAGCCAATTCCAGGACTAGAGCCCAGAATTAGTAAGGTGTGCCTAAAATTGTAAATTCCCCATAGCGTGTGTATATTGGTAAATATGAAATTTTTTTATTTATTTAAAAAAAAATCCATGATTTCCTCAAGTGACATACCTGACTTTCTTTACCTTCAATCTTTAAACTCTGAGGTTGATACATGTAGTCTTTTTCCTCTAAGTCGCCGTGTAAGAATGCAGTCTTCACGTCTAGTGGTTCCAACTCAAGATCATCATCAGTGACAAGATTTAAAAGCACCCGTATGAAAGTGTGTTTTGCCACAGAAGAAAATATCTCGTTGTAATCAACATCTTCATTCTGTGCAAATTCCTTTGCTACTAACATAGCTTTGAATATTGTACCAACTGATTTAGTAGAATCTTCTTTTCTACTATATGCCAATTTATAACCAATAGCAATCTTTTCCATGGGCAATGGGATCACCTCTCATGTCTTGTTCTTATGGAGATATTGCATCTCTCCAACCAAGAGTGCATAATCTACCAAGTTTACCCGTAATGCTTAAGGGGCTTATCTGACCCAAGCTCCTGAATGAATTTATAATTCCTTTTTGGCCTAGTGGATGCCAAACAGTCATGCTGTTGCTGTAACGAATGTGCATTTTCTCGCTTAATCTTCTCATGATCAAGTTCATCATCTTCGTTATTTAGAGTAGCATTAGGATACTCCACCTGAACATGACTAGAGTTTATTTGTTGGTATTTAGACTCTATCTCCACCACTTGAGTATTTAAAGCTTTTCCAACATCACCATCATCTGACATCATAGCTTTAGACAAAGCTACCATAGATCGTTCATCAAAGGTAACATCCCTGCTAATTACAAACTTAGAATAATTTATACTCCAAAGACGATAGCCTTGAACCCCTCTTGGATACCCCAAAATGATTGCCTTTTTAGCTCTATCATCATGCTTATTAAATTTGACATGATAATAGGATGCGCATCTAAAGACTCTGAGTTTATGATAATCTGCATGTTTTCTTGACCATACCTTATAAGGTGTGTCTTCATCTAGAGAAGAATTTGGAGATCGATTTACTGTGTAGCAAGCTGTACCAATTGACTCTACTCACCATTCTCTACTTAATCCAGAATTTGAACGCATGCACCTTGCCTTCTCAAGTATTGTATGATTTAGTCTTCTCGCAACTCCATTATGTTGTAGTATGTCTTTATTGTCCAGTGTTTCACAATGCATTTCCGATCACAAAACTCCTTGAAAGCACCATCCGTATACTCTATTCCATTATCCGATCACAGAGTTTTCAGCTTCCTACCTGTTCTATTCTCAACCATTTCTCTCCACCGCTTAAAAGTATCAAATACCTAATTTTTATGCTTTAGAAAGTAGACCCAAGCATACCTTGAATTATCATCAATAAATGTAACAAAATATCTGTAACCACCCTTGGAAGTAACTTTAGTTGGACCCCAAACATCAATATACATGTAGTCTAACAATCCTATGTTTTTGTGCTTGCTTGTAGGAAACTTCACCCTGTGTGCCTTTCCATACACACAATGCTCACAAAATTCCATTTGAGGTTTCTTCATGTTCTTCAACAAACCTTGTCCACTAAGTAATGATAGACCTTTTCCCACATATGCCCAAGCCACATGTGCCATATTCTCATGCTATCTGTTTGGTCTTTACTTCCACTGATTCCAACTGCTAATTCACATGTAACAATTGTCCCTAAAAGAGGATAAAAATTACCGTGACGAACCCCCTTCATCACTACCAAAAAATCACAAACAACTTTCAATACCTTATTTTTTGCAACTATTTTGCAACTATTTTTTTTTCCAACAAATTTATGTAGATCAAATTTTTCCACAAGTCTAGAATATGTTTCACATCCTTTAAAGTTCTTACCACTCCATTATTCATCTTGATTCTTATAGTACCTAGCCCCACAGTTTTGCAATCATGATCATTGTCCATTTAAACAGTGCCGCCATTTGTGCTTTGATAGGTAGTAAACCACTTTCTATTTGGGCACGTATGGTGAGAGGCTCCTGAATTAATAATCCACTTACAAGAAATTCCATAAGATTGTTCTGTTACAGAGTAACAATTTTCCTCATATTTTTTAGTCATAACTTGCTTCTTATTTTTCTTTTGGGTTGCAATTGGTGAATTTTTGAAAGTTATATTCTTATTTGGACAATTAGCTTTAAAATGTCCAGGCTCATCACATTTAAAGTATGTTCTCTCCGCTTGAGGTTTAGATTTTGGCCTAAACTTTCCACGCTTACTTTTTCCTCTTTCATTAGACATTGCTCTAGCTGCAAACAATCCATATGCTTGATCATTATACTCTTTTCCATTTGAAGATGACATTACACTTGTAGTAACCTTGCATAGATTATGAGCTAAAAGTGATGCTTTCATCTCATCTATGGTCAGAGTGTCACCCACTAGCATCAATGTCTGCACTAAATTTTCATAGGACTTCGGTAATGAAAGTAACAATATGAGTGCCTGATCCTCATCATCAACCTTCACATTTATATCCTTTAAGTTTGATGTAATCCTATCAAACTTATTGATATATTCTCGGATTGAGGTGCTTTCCTCCATCTTGCATGTATACAATTTGGTTTTTAAATATCCTGTTAGTTAGAGTCTTCGTCATGAAATTACTTTTTAACTTTTTCCAGACCCCTGCTACAGTTGCTTCTTCATTTAGTAAGAAAACATCCCTTTCAGGGTATAAGATTATTGCAACCCTCGCCTTAAGATCTAATTCTTCTAAATCATCATCCTTCATATCCTTTGACTTTTTCTTTTTTTCCATCAGTGCCTTATGTAATTTTTGTGATATAAGCTGATTTTTCATCTATATCCTCCAATAAGAAAAAGCATTTTTTCATTGAATTTCTCGATTTCATATTTTCCTACTTTGACATTACCACTAGTAGAAGCCATTATGTTCAAAATAGAATTTACCACTCAAATAATGAATAATATAATGTTGGCTCTGATACAAATTGTTGAGTCTACAATGAAATTTGGACTTCTAATAAATACAAAGTAATATGAAATTGAATACTACTCACAATAATGCACTCGCCATATATTTCGTAAAGAGAAAACCAATGTAAAAAGTACTTTTGACTGTATTAACTTTCTACTTGATGTGAATTACATTACTCAATGAAAATACATTGTGATTCTACTACATTTATATAGTCTCCTACATCCTATAAATAACGAGACAATATTAATAACATACTATAAAATAGGAGTTGCATAATGTAAAAGCTTCCTAAAATTCATTATTGTTAAGTTGTCCACAATTTTCTGTCTACCTCCCTTTATTCTCAAGTAATCACCATCAACAATACCACAAATTTTTGAATAAGTATAAAAAACTAAAATTTTAAGTTGTGATTCAATAAAATTAATGTAGATGGATTTCAAAAAAGATTTTCTTGGAGATATTGTCGATGGTTATCATGTAGTGGAAAGCAATGGTGATAGAAATGATGTAATTTGAGGGTAAATTTTTTTTTTTTAAATTTCATCGGAAGAACTATTTTTAAAACAAAAATAAACGTTATGGACGATTTTGAATAGAAAAAATTTTAGGGATAATTTTAATTTTTGGCTAAGACCATAAGCACCAAAATAATACTTAATTCCAAAATAATGATTAGAATTATATTAATATATTTTTATTTTAATTAATTAAATAAGTGGGACCCCGATTGAGACTAAAACTAGTCCCTCTTAATGGAGAAGAGAGAGATCTTCTGAGTTTTTATTTACTGTTCATGACATAAAAGCCGATGTTGAGTTACTTTTTTATAACAGGTCAGACATAAACAAGGGCTGAGACTGTCTCTAGTAGAAAACTCATTGATGCCCGAAATCCTTGTGGAGTTTCCGGATGATACCGGCAAGTGCACCGATTTCAAGTAATAAAGAGTGAGTAGAGTATCATTCCCATGAGAATTAACGGACTAAGCAATAATGATTAATTTGTCCTTTAATTAGAGTAAATCAAAATCTGGGAATTTTGATTGATTTGCAATTAATAGAATTCAAAACCAATGAATAACACTAACAACAAACAAGTTCAGTAAATAGCAAACTAGGCTGTGAAGTAATCAAAATAGGATTTAGAAAACAATGATGAGAAATAGTTAAAGACTTGGAGATATTCAACCCTAACATAATTAATTATAAATTTGTTTTCTTCTTTAGCAAGTAATGACCAATTCACAATGAATCCTAATTAACTAAACTCTGATATCTCAGTAATCTAATTTCTCTGAACCTAATTAATCATTAATCTCTTGACTAACTAATTGAGAATAGAGGTGAAGAACAATTCTAATCCTAATATGCAATGTTCAAGAGTTGTTTTAGATTGAATTTTATGTCCCTTATTCAACCTAACTCTAATCCAATTGAATTATCACATATTATATATTGCACATCTATTTAATTACCTATCTCTAATCAATAAACAGATATGAGGAATGATTCTCAAGCACATTTAATCAAAGGTTTTCTCAAACTCAGTAATTAAACCAAGACAGAATTAGTTACCTCTCAGTATACTAATCCCTTATTGATGAAGAACGAGAATTAACATTGAAATGAAATCATTGAAGAAAAACAAACTTGAATTAAATCTCTGTGCTAGGATGAACAGAGTTCCTCATCTTGGACAATGGAATTAGTTCTTCATAATGCAGAAACGTCAAAACTAGGATTGTAAAATTTGTAACTATGCCTAAGTAATTAACTAACCCTAGTGGTTTTGTCACTTATTTATACTAATACTAAACCCAATTCTAATGAAATTCAAATGCAAAATAAATTTAAACTAAATCCTAATGAAATTACAATTACTGACAGTAATTACAAAACTCTGCAGACTTGGTTTTGGACTTTGATCAATGCTTGTTAACCTTTGATAATGATCTTCAACAGAGTTGTAAGCATGGGGCCTTGGTTGCTAATCATGATTTTGGGTTTTAGAAATTGAGATTAGACTTACAAAACCATGATTCAGAGCAAAGCCACGCCTAAGCTTGATGGACCAAGCCTAGGCGTGGTTCAGTTTTTGGTGCAGGAAGAGACCACGCCTAGGCGTGCCTTGCATGGTTGTTCCATGTTGGTGCCATGCCTAGGAGCATAGGGCCACGCCTAGGCGTGGCTTGTTGTTTCTCCTTGGTTGCTTGTCACGCCTAGGCGTGACCTTCTTCACTCCAGGCTTATGTTCATCACTTGTTTCCTTCAAATCACTTCTTTGTTTGCACCACTTGTTATTTTAATTTAGCTCACAATCTTTGCAAACTTGACCCTTGATGATTATCCATGAGTTTAGAGCTTCAAACCTTGAAATTGGCCAAAGAAAACGTCACCAAACTCAACCCAACACATAGCCCATGCCTAGGCGTGAAATTGGGGCTGTTTTGGGCTGTGGTCACGCCTAGGCGTGATGCTTTTGCGACTGTTTTCAGCGTCACCTTCTCCAGGGCTTTTTGAGGCTCAAATCAAGTGTACATTATAAAGTGTTGCATATCAAATTGAAGCCCTAGATGTTAGCTTTCAAATGGAATTGGAACTGCATTGTTTGGACCTCTATAGATTGAATTATCATCACTTTAATGCAAAGAGGTCAAGTTGACAACACATGTTAAAATGCACCACGCCTAGGCGTGGCTTGTGTTGAGTTTTTCCACGCCTAGGCATGGTCCTTTGGCACTCCAGGGTGATTTTTTTCACGCCTAGACTTGGTTGTTCATGCTCCAATATGTTGGTTTCTTCTTCCTCAAGCTTCCTCTTTCTCTTCTTTCTTCTTCCTCAAGTTTCCTCAACTTCTTTTGTATTTCTTCTTAGATTTCTCATAAATAAATAATTAAATACTCAAAGTGATATTTGATCAAATTATTAATGAATTTATTTGAGAATTAAGTTAATCTTTACTAAATTAGTAAGAAACTAGTGAGGAAAAACCCTTAATGATGCACATGCATTACTCATCTCGGTCCTTCTTTTTGGCCCACATGTCATAAAAAGTAACTTGACATCCACATTTTCATTAAACAGAGAAAATAGGAACTCAAGACTTTCCCCTCTTCTCCAATGGGTTTTGAGAAGTTTCAAGATATAAAATGATTTAGATGAGAATGTTAAAGTTGTCGATAGATATGCTTTGCCTTTTGGCTTTTGATTCTTACAATTTTTCTTTAGTTTTCTGTTTATGGACTCACCTTTTTGTATTTATTTACTTAATTCATGAATTTACCTTATCTTTGAAAAAAAATATTTTTACAATAAGATTACTAAAATTTATAAATTAAAAAATAACTCATTATTATAAAATAATTAATATACAAAAAATTAATAACGTCATAAATTACAACAATAATATGACATATATAATTCAAGTTTTAACTAACTTATAACATTATTACATATTTAATTAAAATAAAAGTATTATCATTATCTTTTTCAATATTTTTTATCTAATTTTTACATATTTAAAATTTTCCAAGTTTAATAATACATGGTATCTATTCATTGCCCACCTTGAGTCATTGTCTAGAGGGACTCTCCCTCCTTAAAAATCAAGCAGAGTTTCAACTAAAATTTACTTCAATAGTACAAAATCAAGTGAAGGACTAATTTTGTGGGAACAAGAAATTTCATATTATTTTTACGTCATAAATAATAAATACAAACTCAAAAGATACCTCTCGTCTCCAATAGGAGAAATTGACTTGAGTTCCTATTGGGTCCACTTATGTAATTAGTTAAAATAAAAATGGATTAATATATTTCTCAATCATTATATTTTT
Source organism: Stylosanthes scabra (assembly GCA_036250425.1). NCBI lineage: Eukaryota > Viridiplantae > Streptophyta > Magnoliopsida > Fabales > Fabaceae > Stylosanthes > Stylosanthes scabra. The sequence goes on along the minus strand of JASCZI010060565.1, from coordinate 24,525 downwards.
ACATTAATGTTATTAAACTTGTAAATTAAAAATAATTTATAATTTGAAATTTTTTTGTAAGTAGTTGAAAAAAGAGTTGAATGGGTTTGGATATTTTTTTTGGAATGACAACAAAAATATTAGTAAAACCCAAACAATCCCAACATTCAAACTTTCAAAATCCAAATCAAAACTTCACATTACTAAATACCTTTCAAAATCTAAATCCACAAAACCTCCGTAAGTTCAATTTTCAAGATGCTTATAATAATTAATTTTCTATTTTTCAACCACATAATCAAAATTCACAAACACCTCATTATTTATTGCCAACTATATTTAACTCGTTAATAGGAAATATGACCCCAAGATTCTTGTTGTTTTCAACTCAATTCAGGATTTCAAGACCTGACTCAGTTAGTGTTGGTGGCTCTTTTAGTCTATTTCCTCAAACCCAATATATTCTAGCCCAAATTCACAATATTCAGATTTTACGAACCCTCATCAATTAGGTGCTATAAACTGAATGATGATGAAATTGAAAATCAGAGATAAGAGAGCATTCAACACTGTAAATGAGAAGAGGATGAGATGTTGATTAGTGCGTGGTTGAATGTTGCAACTGACCTCTTAGTCGATACTGACCAAAATGGTGAAATATTTTGGAATTGAGTCCATAGCTATTGTGATGAATTTTACATAATGATGAAAAAGGAGAAAGATGACCTTAACTCATTTACAATTAGTGGAGGACAAAGTAGAACTTTGTCTGTTGAAGAAAAGAAAATCTGCATAATTATTAAAGAGTATTGAAGTGTTTTAGTGTAATGGATGGCCTAGCCATTAACTTCGAGAAGTCTAATCCATTATCATTCCCGTGAACTGTCAGAAAAAATTTGTGGAGAGGCTGAAGCGTAGAAAGGGATGCGAGATAGGTGTTCTGCCAATTAAATATCTTGCTATCTCGTTTGGGGCAAATCCATGAAGAGTGAAAATTTGGAAGTCAATTATAGAGAAACTAGCTAGCATGGAACCCGCATGTTGCGTCAATTAGAAAAAAGTTATTATATAATTATATGATTTGCAATATCTATTTACAAAAATTTTAATAATATTCAATAAAAATAGATGAAATCTACTTATAAGTTCAAGAAGGAGGTGAGAGCAGAATGAGATATAAAATATAAAAAATAAAATATAACGATAAAAAAAATAAAGATATATTGAACTTTGATAATATAAATTTTTCACCAAATTTAGAAAGTGAATTCTAATATAAAGAGGTGTTTGGATGAATTGAATAAAGAATTCTGTGTAAGTTTATTTTAAAACATTATTAAAAATAAAGTGACACATTCTCCTAAATGAAATTTATCTCTCTATAAAAATGAATCTTCATTTCTTCATCTCTTCATCAATTCATTTATTCACCATAGCATGCACCAATTTAGAATACACAAAAGGGTAAATATCAAAATAATACGAATATAGAAAATATAAGATAATATACATGTTATTAATATTATATATAAGAAAATTAATTTAAGAATTGAAACAATACTTATGTCTAAACATAGCTGTCATCTTATCTTCTTAAGTTGGGATAGACTACAAGTCTAGACTGTAAACAAACTGTTAAAGTTCATCTTAGGTTAGTACAAGAAAAATGTTGTGATTGCAGTGTACTTAATAATTGGGTAATGCTATTTGAATAAGTGGTTTTGGCCAATCAAGTGCAACTAAGTGATTTATTTCTATGCTAAATAGAATATTCGGTGTCAAATAGTATAAAAAAGTGCACCTAAAAAAATTCTATTTGACACCAAAATAGTATTCTATTTAGCATAGAAATAAATCACTTGGTTGCACTTGGTTGGCCAAAATGACTTGTTCACTTAGAATTATTATTAATAATTTTATAACCTATAAAGAAGATATAAATGATTTTAATAATTTGTAACCTACAAAAAATTAAAGTGTTATTTATAGAAGAAGATGATTTTTAGTGATTGAGTAATTAGGTAGGTTTAGGTGTTTAAGAATTGAAAAGATAGAATAGAAAATACAAAGAAATTGTGTCACGTAGTGAATTTTGGTGATGTGAAATATAGTAGAAGACTTAGGATTTTATGATTCAATGCACGGAAAAATACAAAAATATAAATGACGATATTTTTTATAATGTATAAAATAAATTCAACTCAATAAATAAGACATTGCATTAAAATTTAGAATATTGATATGAATTAATATTTTTATAATATAATTTTTTTATATAATTGAAGAATTTAATTTAAAAAATTATGATATGAATTAATATTTTTATGATATAATTTCTTTTATTATAATTGATAACATAGATATTCATTAATTGTGGTTTGATGGATTTGTTTTTGAGAAAGTTTTCCTAACCAACAATTATTTAAATAATACTAACCAATAGAGACTTCTCTTTTTTATGATTTTTCTCTCGTTCTTCTTTAACTCTCTCCTTTTTTCTTTAACTATTTTTTCTTCTTTTGAAATTCTTATTGGCCATTGTTGATCACTAATTTATTGGTTACATAGAATTATTGTTTTTTTTTTCTATGTTGCTGCTTTGTAGAAAATGATTTGATAAATCTTTTTTCTACACTACTACAAATTAAATATAGTGATAACATGAAAAATTCATAGAAAATTAAAAACTTTAAGTGTCATTATAAATATACTTAATTAAATATAGTCATTTTTGTTTATTATTTTTGTTATTTTTTTAGATTATGTTTAATTAATATAGTATAAAGATGAAATTAATACACAAAATACAAGTATGAATATAATATTTCAATAGTTAAAATTAATATTGAATTTTCTAATTTTATAAATTATAATAATACCATATTTTATTCAACAATATTGTTGCAAGTAAATGATATTTCTAAAAAAAATGTGAATTGCTGAAAGAGAAAAAAAACTGATATATTAGTGGCAAAGAAATATATAATTAATAAATACAATTAGACTAAAAATAGAACAAAAAATATCAAATAAAATTGTAAAAGATATCATATATTCTAATGTTTAACAAAGTAAAAAATTAAATATATGATAATTAATCAAATTCTTCAAATACTTGTAAAATATATTAGTAAGAATAGAAGATAAAGAATAAGAGAGACATCATATTCTAGTGTTTTAAAAAATTTATCATCTAACACATATGTTTAGCAACCAACCTATAAAAATAAAATATGGTCATCATTGATATACCAAAATTTTCAAATACCTATGCAAAACATTAGTAAAATAATACTAAAAATTGTGAAGGGATTGGAATAGCTAGAGTAAAAGATTTGAGACTACGTGAAAAAAAGAGATTAAAAAAGTAGTATTTAATGAATGTTAATTTATATAGTAAATAAGAAGAAGAAGTCATATGCGCATCACTGTCCTAAGAGAGAGATTACAATTGAGAAGAAGAGTGGTGGTGGTGGTGTTAGAAGTGTCGGGAGTGGTGGTGGCGTCGTTAATGGTGATGGAATGCGAAGATAATGATAGTTGTGATGGTAAAGATGATGGTGGCTAGTGCTATGAAATGGAATGAAATAACATTCTCATTTGGTAGTTGGAATAATATAAATAAAATTGCTATGTAACGTCTTAGACTTTTATGATAAAGGATAAATACTATCATAAAAAATTGGGTAATGAATATTAATAATATAGTAATGAAAATAACATATATAATGTCTTGAACTTTTATAATAGAGAATAAATATTAACATAAAGAGGAGTAATGCATATAGCAATATAGTAATTGAAATAATATAAAGTAATATAAAGAGGGAAATGACATAGGTTAGTACGAAATGAGATAATGGTTAATGTGAAATGTGAAGAGATTTAGGAATATGATATTTGTGAATTTTGCTTTACGTGGCATAGTAATAGAAGATTTGAAATACGATGATGAATATAGAGTTACCTTGGTCTCTAAATTTATATATTATAAATAGATTTGAGAAGAAACTGAGCACATGGAGATCAAGCCTTTTGTCAAAAGCAGGAAGAATAGTCATCATCAAATCAATGATCAACAATCTGCCAAATCAATGATCAACAATCTGCCGGTGTACTACTTGGAATTATTCAAAATTGAAGAAAATGAGTAAAAGAAAAATAAAGTTGCAGTCAAGATTATTTTGGAGAACAACAGGAAATAAAAGAAGGATGCCCACAATCAAATAGAACGCAATTCAAAAGCCAAAAGAATATGATGGACTTAGAATTGGAGATTTGACCGTTAAAAAATATAGCTATACTATTCAAGTGGTGGTAGCAGTTCTTTGATGAAGGGGATTCTTTATGGAAAAAAATCATTGCATTATACTATGACATTGACACGCAATCTCTTACCGTATAGCATGATTATAAAAGGTCAAATGGCCCATGGAAGAAAGTATTGTTAATGATAGTGAAAAAATAAGGGAGATAACATTCGAATGATGGAGAAAATGTGTAGGGGATGGGAAAAATATATAGTTTTGGAAGGATAACTAAGTAAAGGACAATCCTTTTAAGGAAAAATTCCCTTGTTCGAAACTCTATTAAGAGTAGAGCATGGTTTGATTCAACATGGGTATATGACTTAAAGTGGAGGCGAGAGTTCTTTGAGAGGGAAAGATTACACTTGAGAGAGTTAGACAATATACTGCAAATTGTCTTTAGATGTGCATATTTGAAAGGCTCATTGGAAAACGTTAAAAGTAACTACTTTTATAGTGACTGCGTGAATAAGAGAAACTATTGGTAATCAATAGTTTAGTAAACAACAATAGCCAAAAGCCCCTAATAATAAATAACTAGATTATTTGAATACATTTAATCTCATAATCTGAATATAACAACTCAGATCATCTGAATACGATTAATCTGATCATCCAATTAACAACTAATCTGATCATCTGTCGCGTTGTTCTCTCCTTCTTCCTCATCAACGTTTTTCTCTCCCTCCTTGCCAACGTTGTTATGTCCTACTCCTTCATGTCCCGCCTTCGTTATCTTCTTCTCCTTCCTCGTTCTCTTATTCTTCTTCTTCCTTGTTTTTCCTCGCCGGTAGACGATTCCGATGCCAATTACTAGTTGGTGAAGATGGACTATTTCTTCCTTATCTCCAACATTGCGTTGGGAGATGGCGCCGTTGTTCTTCTTATTCTTCATTGTTCTTTCTTTCCTCTCCTTCATCTTCTTTTTTTTGTCCTTCTTTGTAGTTGCTCTCTTTTGAAAATTGTTGGCTGTTGTTTCCTCATTGTGTGGGCTACGTAGCACGATCGTGTGAAAAATCATTTAAAAAGTTAATATAATTGGACACATGTATAAAATAATTTACACTATTATTATATCAAATGCAACGCCTTATAAATACATCCATGATTAGTTATTAGATGCATTTAGAATCGTGACATATAAAAAATTTAAGGAGCAAACACTCAATTTATTCCTAACAATTTTTAATTCGAACAACACCCTTAAAGATCTAGAAATTCTAATTTAGCTCAATCATTTAAAAGTTTGGACACATAAGCTTAGGGTTATGCACGATCGGATCGGATATGACCGATTTTTCGATCCGATCCGCACAAATTTTATCGGATCAGATCAGATACAATATCCATACTTTTGACCTTCATATCCGATCCGATCCGAGTGTGATATATCCGCGGATATATCCGCATAATGTGAAAAAAATAAAAAATCTATTTGTTTAGTAAAAACACCCATGAATCCCAATTTCTAATTTTGAATCCTATTTTCTCACAGTTCATTATTCAATCAATTTTAAAATAAAATACATAACAGTACAAACATATCCTAAAATACAATATTCATCAAATTAAAAATTAAAACCAACAAAAAAGATTGTAGAAGTTGCAAAGAAGGATCTTGATTTGATATAGGTTTCCCTTCCTTTGTTGATTCTGATATGTTGGTGGAATAGATCATGCCATTTCAAGCTCCAAAAATCTCAACCTTACCTTAAATTTATAATGATAACAATTTACACCCAAATCTTAGGGGTGGCAAAGTGGGTAGCTTGCCCCGCCAAAGTCCGCCAAAAAACGGGTGTGGTGTGGCGGGCCGGAAAAGTATCGCAGGTTTAAAATGCTAGCCCGCCCCGCCCTATGGCGAGTTATTAGCTCGCTTAATTTTTTTTTAAATTATCAAATACAATAAAAATATTGTATTAAATAATAATTTATTCAAAATTCAAATATAAATAAAAAATAATATTTTTAAAAAATATTTTTTCTTAATTATCAATGCTAATAAAATTATTCGTTATAATATATGTTATTTAATTTTTTTAAAATATAAAAAATAAAAATCTCAATTTAATATTCAAATAACTATACAAGAAACGTATAATATAATATATATCAGAATATAAAATAAATAAAGAAATAAAATTACAATTTTTAATATTCATATGTATGTATATATTCTCCTAATATTCACAAATAATTTATAATTTTTTTTTAAAAAAGGAACACCTTGGCCTGGCGGGCTGGCCCGCCCCGCCCCGCCAATTCGGTGGTGCAAGCTTGGCTGGTTTTTTTATTCGGCGGGTTCAAAATCCTACTCCGACCCGCCTTTTTTGGCAAGTTTGGCGGATCAGCCCGGCGGATTTGGCCCGTTTTGCCACCCCTACCAAATCTCATCAAAATCTTTTAAAATATATCAACAAAAACTAGAAAAGGGGGAAAATTAAATGATTTAGGGTTAGAAGCAGAAGCAAGGCCTTACCACGAGGAAGCGATGACACGAGATGGCGGCTATGAGAAGAAATGAAGAATAGAGGCGGCTTACAGAGGCTAACGGCGATTCGGTCAAAAGGGGCTTATCAGTCACAGCGATGCGCCGATGCGATTGTACGGAAGAGTTAGGTGAACGCGGCGAACCGATGATGAGCAGATGGAAGAACAGAATGGCGGAGCAGCGGGGACGAGGTGGCGATGAGCAAAACGGCGATGAGCAGAACGTCTTCGACGAGCACACCAGCATTGACGAGTAGAACGACGGAATAGAAGGAAAAAAGCGACGACGATCCTTCGACTTTGAGCAGCGACGAGCAGAACGAAGATGGAGCCATGGAGTGAGAGACGGACAGACGGTGTTTGTGGGTGGTGATGGGAGATGGTGGTCGATGGAGGTGCTTGTGAACTTGTGGGTGGGGTGGGGTGTGACTTGTGAGAGACCGAGAGAGTGGGAGTGCCGTTTGAGTCTGAGAGTGAGACTTGATAGAATGAGAGTGGAGGTTGCTAGGGTTTCTTAATTACATAAGTAAGTATATATTTTTTAATTTTTATTTATTTATTTATATAGGTGCGGATATACGAATCTGCGAATATCTTAGGCAAATCGGCTATCCGATCCTCAATCACTGCGGATTGATTCAGATCAGATCCGCATTTTTTCGGATCAGATTGTGAATTTTACCGCAGGTCTGCGGACCTGATCCGATCCATGAACAACCCTACATAAGCTCATGAAACCAATTTGTCAATCATAAATCCTAAATCATAAATTGGTTTCTCAATCGATTTCAAGGGTTTATGCCCAAATTTTTAAATGTTGAGAATCAATTAGGAATTTACATGTATCATTAACAATGAAATCATTCAAATTGAAAATGATGAAGACTGGAATTAGTTGTTTAAATATAAATCTAAATTATTTGCCGCACTATAGTGATGGATCAGAGAGGGAGCTTAGGTAGTTAGGAACTTAGGAATAAGTAGGCGGATGTAACAACTTTCATTCAATTCTCCTTCTCCGTAACTCCATTCAAACCAACATGAACCAAAAAGCAATGCTAGTCCTCTTAATTAAACCACACTTGATTTACATTTGTGCCCATGCTAAAGCAGCCTCGAGCATCACACGTGTAATAATAGAGCACTTAACCAGGACTCAACGGTAATTTACCATCCTCCCGCTGTCCCGCAGACTCCAAAACGCACTTCGTTTCCATCGACAGCTCTCACTCTCTCCGGAGCTCCCAAAGCTCACACACACTGCCAACACTCCTAACTCCTAACTAACTCCCAACTGAATCCCTCTTTTTTAAAACCTCTCTCTCTCTCTGGCTTCTTCTCTCATTTCCCATTCTCCCATCCTTCTCCGAAGAACAGTTATGGCTTCTCTCTCCGCTTCCAACTGCGTCGCCTTCCGAGCTGCCAACTTCTCCCCCTCCGCCGCCGCCGATAACTGCAAAATCGGTCATCTCCGCCAGTGGTCTCCGATCCCGACCAAGCTCCATCGCCTGCAAGGCCTCCGCTGCGGATCCACTGCTCCGTTTCGCTCATCCGGTACCGATCTCTCTCTCTCTCTCTCTCCCCCTATCTCTGTCTCTATTTCGATTTGTGTTTTTGAGTTTTGGTTGATTCGAACTGCAGGAGTGAGAGCGCAGGTTGCTACGATTGAGGAGGCAGGAACAGTTGCGGCTCAGAAAGTGGAAGCACCGGTTGTGGTGGTCACCGGAGCCTCCAGAGGTATCGGCCGTTCAATCGCGCTGGCATTGGGAAAAGCAGGTTGCAAGGTTAGTCCTTGCAAACTCAAGAGTATTTTTTGCGACTTTTCTGTGCCGTGTATTGTAACTTGTTTACCGGTTTTTGTATGCAAATGTTGCTTAAGCTTCATGTGTGTTTGGATTAATCTATCTTAAGTTTAACATAGGTTATAATTAGAAGCTTCCTAGACGTCTGTAGAAATAAATTAAAATGGCAAACCATGCTCTTACTTGTACTTCTTCAAGAAGGCAAATTATATTTCTTCTTTACCTTAACTAAGCCTTTTTCCCACTAGTTGGGGTCGCTATATGGATCAAAGACGTCATTGTGTTATGTCCATACATTGAGATGCGACACAGTTTTACGTTAGCTGTCGTAGGCCTAACGCAACGGTACATGGTCCCAAAGACGTCATTGCGTCGTGGCCATGTATGGGAATGCGACACTGTTTTAATCGCAGGCCAAACAACCCTCCTCGTTTATCCGGGCTTTGGACCGGCTATGTAAAACATAGGCCGAGTTAAATTATATTTCTTCTTTAACTATACAAATTTAATTTTGATGCAATAGTCTAATGCAGTTTTATATTTGTATTCAATTACGTTACGACATGTCAGAAACAATAGCTACGTTATACATCAACTGTGTAAATGGTCATCCAAAAGAACAACAGTGCTTGTTTGATGATGTGGTGTGTTTGGTTAAAACTTGTTTACATTTCAATTTATGTATGTCCCTTTTTCTTTAGTGCTGTCATGATTTACTTTTGATCCTGATGCTCAGTTATTATTTGGGCTTTGTATTGCAGGTGCTTGTTAACTATGCAAGGTCATCTAAGGAAGCTGAGGAGGTTTCCAAGGAGGTACCAGACCTCTCATTATAGCATTTCTTTCAATATTTTTATGTGCAGTGTTGCTGTTTTGTTGTATAGTTTTTGAGCCATTATTTCATGTTAACTGTGATTAAGTATACTTTTTAACAAACATAATTCAAAATCTCTTTCAATTACTTTCATTTCTTACATGTTCATCGTAATTCTTTGGCAATAATGCATATGACTATCTTTGGCTTACATGTAACTTTTGCAATTCATTGTCTCTTTTAGATAGCAATGTTTCTGTGAGTTGGTAGTTATGCTTAATTTGTCCCATTCTTGAACACATTTGCTTCTTATTTTACTTGTGATGTCAGCTCTTTTTAGTTTGTATTATCGACATTGTTCAGCTATGTTATACTGATTAACTTGGCTGCATTTATTTGACTATTACCTTTTAGATCGAGGCATCTGGTGGACAAGCTCTTACATTTGGGGGAGATGTTTCCAATGAGGCTGACGTGGAATCCATGATTAAAGCTGTGAGCTGCTATTCTCAAATTATTATGCTGACATTTTTCTGTCCTGGCTACTTTCATGACTCTCATATCTGCAGGCAACTGATGCTTGGGGAACTGTTGACGTGTTGATAAACAACGCAGGTACCTTAATCTCTTCAGCTATCTTTTTTCTTTTGGTATTCAAAAAACTTACTCATAGTTAGCGATGCTATGGATTCAGGAATTACTAGAGATGGTTTGTTAATGAGAATGAAGAAATCTCAATGGCAGGAGGTTATTGATCTAAATCTCACAGGTGTTTTCCTTTGCACACAGGTCAGTTGGCTAATAATTTGGATGGTGTTAAATATATTTAGCTTTCTTCATTTTAGATTGGATCTGACAATTTATTTATTTATTTATTTTTGGGGCAGGCTGCAGCTAAGATTATGATGAAGAAAAAGAAGGTAACATCCACTTAATAAGCCAAATAATCCCATCACTATTCTTTCAGCATCATTAACCAATTGAGTGGTTGTTGTTCCAAGACTGGAAAGTTTTACCAACAATTCTTGCTGTCTTAGTTTACCAAGTTAATCCTAGTCTTTTTTAGCATTCAGTCTTTTGCTGTCTAATGGCCACTAATCTCTTTATTTTCATATATATATATATATATATATATATATATATATATATATATCAATCCACCTGTGTTTTGCAGGGAAGGATAATCAATATTGCATCAGTTGTTGGTCTGGTTGGCAATGTTGGACAAGCCAATTATAGTGCTGCAAAAGCCGGAGTTATTGGCCTAACAAAATCTGTTGCAAAGGAATATTCTAGCAGAAGCATCACTGTAATTCTTTAAATCTATGCATTTCTTCTTGATATCCAAGATGCAAATAGCCAGTTGATGGAATGAACTAAAACCCGATGTTACTTGCCAGGTTAATGCAGTTGCCCCTGGGTTTATTGCATCTGATATGACTGCAAAGCTAGGAGAAGACATTGAGAAAAAGATTTTGGAGACAATCCCATTAGGTGAACACTGGAATTACTTTGATGGATGTTTATTTAATTGGTGTTATTAACTTACTATTTCTACCGTGGATTCAGGGAGATACGGTCAACCAGAAGAAGTTGCTGGGCTTGTGGAATTTTTGGCTCTTAATCCTGCTGCTAGTTACATCACTGGGCAGGTAAATGCATTTCTAAATGCAGAATTACTTGATTACACTAGCCACCCTCTCAGTGTAATAATTCAAGACATACTCAAATTAATTGATGAAATTGACTCTGATAACTTGTCCTAAGATTATAAGATTCTGTAACTTGTGTTATTTAGCTTTATTTCTTTTCTAGTCAATTAGGCACTTACAGTTAAGCCATTAAATGTGTTACATTAAACGTGTTACAGGTGTTCACCATTGATGGAGGTATGGTGATGTAAATCAGCAACCACAGCTACTGAAGTGCAGAGTTCAAATAAGGGCTTTCAACTTCTGTTGTACGGGTGATAGCTAATTCTAATGCTGATTTTTGTCTAGTCTAGCTCTACATTATAACTTCTATTAAAATCTTATTTGAGCTTTTCGACAAAACCAAAGGTGTAGTACAGGCAAGCTTCTAAACGGGTTGCATTCTTCATGTTGCATTTTGGAAACTTTTGTTTGGTCATTTTAACAAAATAGTTTTAATTTGATTTTATATTTTAAGCAACTCATGCTTTGAGCAGTGGCTCTTCCTTTTGGATGTGCTTTCAAGGGAACCAGTTTATTTATGCATTTTAACACAATTACTCAGTTCACGTAATTATTTCGTGGCTATAGCTGAGCACTATTTGGCATTTGCTGTTCTTCATAACTTAATTTTACAATTGCACAAGTGCTACTGTGTCCTGTGAAGCTTAAAGGCACATTACTGTGTCATTTCCGTGGGTATATTTACAGTAGGAAGGCACGTAGGATAATAAAATTGTTTCATATAAAACAATAAAGGAGGCTTATACGGTACAGATGTAAATGGTAAAGATGTAGGTTTTATTAGAAGAATACGTGGGTTCACATTTATATATTACTTTAATTTTTTTGAGATTAAGGTGTAAAATCTGTATTGTAAGAGAATCTTTTATATATGTATGAATTTAGATCTGTACCGAATAACTTTCCAACAATGAATACCAATAACATCACAAATAGAGTTATTCAATGTTATTTTTTTTTTGGGGGTATTGAAACGGGGCAAAGCCGAAAACGAAGAACAAACTACAAGCAGGGTAACCGGGGTAAGGCGACTCCTCTTACATCATCATTAAGAATTCTAAGGGTAAGGTGACTCCTCTCACATCATCATTAAGAATTCTAACTACTTCTATAGCGGAGTGTCCCAAAAGTGAAATCCCATGGTTAGAGTGAGACTCTTTCTAACTAGGCAATTGGCATATCTATTGCCTTCTCCGTACTTATGTACAAAAAAGTTTCCCATTATCTGTTTCTAAGATTGTGAATATCTCTAATAAGAGCAATGGGTTGCTCTATACAAACCTACAACTCTCTCACACACAGTACAACTTTTAATGGTTCACTCACTATACCGGTGAGATTGGAATGTGGTTTTTGAGGCCAACATATCATCCACCAGCCTTAGAGTCTCACCACCATTGGGATGTTTCTTAATCTCCTTATTGCTGTTAATCAAAAGGATGACTGCTTTAGAATCACTCAATAATAAGCTGAAGCCCATGGTTGAGGCAGTTTGAAGTCCTTGTCTAATTCCGCAGAGCTCAGTGTTGAAAGCTGTGCTTCTCCCAATGAGATGAGAATATCCTCCCAGCCAATTGCCATTGTTATCTCAAAAAATTCCACCATATCCTGCTTTCCCATTTCTTCCTTCCATAGAGCCATCTGAGTTTAGTTTGATCCAACTAGGTACCACCTAATCTGTTTTTCCATCTTTACTGTAAGAGTTTTGTGCTTTTTCCTTCTTTCGAATGCTTCTCTGATTTCTTTCACCTTCTTCAGAGTTTCAATGTAATATAACGAAATTATGTACAACTCATGATATATAAAGGATTAAATGAACACTTCCACCCGTGATGAAGTGAGTCCCCATTTGAATCAATTCAAATCCCCACTGAAAGAGATGTCTACATTAATACCTCTGCTAGTAGATACCTGTAGAAAATAAAAATAAAATATATATTGTTAATCCCAACAGCAAGGCTGCATCTTAACCGTTGCATATTTACAATGTTTTAGAGTAGATTCTAACTTTTAGATCAAGAGACATGAGACCCTGTATGAGAAGGGGAAGATGAGGCTGGCTGAAGATGAGAATTAGAGTCCCAAAGTCTCCCCACCCTTTTATATCATGCTACGGTGGCTAGGGTGCCTGTATAACTTTAGTGTTGCTAAAATTAAAATAACATTATTTTACTATTCAACAGCTCTTTTTAATTATTTTTTAACTTTCCTAATAACATCATCTTCATCACTCTCATGATCTGGCGCTTGTTTTTCATTCTCTGTATCAGGCACTGTGTTGATGCTAAATTTCACGGCGAACCTATTAGTTCGCTTTGAAAATGGTGTCACTAGGTCAGTTTGTTTTCCAGAAGATAAAATATTCCCATTTGTTAGAGACATTGCTTCGCGGGCTGGTGAATGAAGATCTTCATGATGATTGTCGAAGTCCCAGGAGCAGTAAACTTAGCATCATCGTCATTATTTAAGACCCTACAAAGAAGGATTGTCATTTATCATGTAGCTTATCAGGTCAGAAATTTTGAAATAAAATCCTATTAGTACACAACCGAACAGGAGATAACAATAAATAAAAACCAACAAGAATCAGTGTAATCAATAGATAAGACGAAACACAATTGTAATTAATAAAATATAATCTATTTTTAATAAAATTATAATAATATCTTGACATTTTATTTATATTAAAATTTAAATTATTATTTTTAAGTATTTTTAATATCTTTTTAAATTATATAAAATATTTAAGATAATTTTTAAAATAGTAATATATACTATTTTTAAACTCATTTTAAAAAAATAAATTAAGAATAAAGTTTGACACGTGGACACGTGATAATATTTTGGAGTGTCAATTGTGTCCGAATAAGTATTTTTTTTTTTTTTTAAAGACACGGATGAGACACGGAAGATACGTGTATCGGACGAGTGTCGGTGAGTGTCGTGTCCAAAACGTGTCTGACACGTGGACACGCCAATTCAACGAAGTGTCCGTGCTTTATAGCTAGTGAACAACTGCCTGCTAAAATATAATGCATTTCTTGTATACATGCACCTAGCTCTCTCTTTTCTTCACTCTAACCCAAATGTTTTTCAACCTTAAGACTCACAATGCAATTTGAAGATGCATGTGAACATTTTTCCTATAATGAATGATTATGGCATATGCACTTGTTTATTTGGTAGCTTTTGTTATGCTACTTTAAAGTGACAAAAGATTTTCTTTTTCTTTTTCTTTTCTTTCTATTTTTTTTTATTTTTTCTATTTTCTCTTTTTTTTTTCAAATATATTTTCTTGTCAATTTTTTTCTTTTCTTGATAGCTTGTTGATGCGGATTTTACAATCCTAAACTCGACAAGTATACCAAATCGTACCAAGTAATACCACGGTGAGTGGGTATCGTTCCCACGAGGATTGACGGATTAAACAATAATGATTAATTAACCCTTTTGATTAGACCAAATCACTAGAACAGAGAAGTTGGAATCCAATTGCAAAAACAGATCAATGAACAATTACTAGCAATAACGTGGACTTGAAGAATTTAATTTTAGATTTAAGAAAACAGTGATGAAGTGAGTTAAGGACTTGGAGATGTTTTACCCTAAGTTATTAATTTTTGAATTCAGTTTCTTCTTTAACAAGTATGATCAATTCCCAACGAATCTTATTTAATTAAATCCTAATAGGATTTAATTTCTCTAAACCTAACCAATTATCAATCTCTTGACTAATCAATTAAGAAAAGATGTGAAGCATAAATTCTGATTCAATTCTTATTAAAAATCAAAAGTGATCCTAGGTCAAGTTATATGTCACGTTCTCAAGCTAGTTCTAAACCAATTGAGAATTAACAGAATAAAGTGTTGCACGTTTATCAAATTCCTATCTCTAGTTCAATTGATAAATCATGAGAAACAAGTTTCCAACCTTAGTTATGATTACTTAAATCCTCTCAAATCAAATAATCAAAACTACAGAGAAGAAGTTTACCTCTCAGTAATCCTAATTCCGAATGAAGAACAGAAAACTTGATTCTTGAATTGTGATCAATAACTTGAAATTGAAGAAAACCGAAAACTTGAATTAATAAGCTATGCCGGGATGAACAGAGCTCCTCATCCTCAACGTTAAAAGTTTAGCTACTCATGATTCTAATATCACAAAGAAAAATTCTACGGAAAGCTAAAGATTCCCTAACCCTGAGGTTAAGTTTCTGTTTATAATTACTAGAAAAGATAAAACAAAATAATCAATCTAATCTTAATCTAAATCTAATTTAGATCAATCAAATCTCTATCTAAATCTAATTAACCAATCTAATCTCTATCTAATCTTTAGAAGATCTCACTAATTAGATTACATTTTTTACCCTTGGATTAAGCTTCCAAATTAACCAAATTAATTTCTCAAATTCCCTCCAAAAACCAACCAATTAACTAACTTCCAGTAGCCCCTTTTGTTGGTGGCGTGTAGCACATTGGTTTGATGTGCTACACACCACATTTGTTATCGAAATACCGGTTTGATGTGCTACACGCCCAAATGTTGGTAATGGTTCTTTGCTTTTTGGTTTAAGTGTTTGGGCGTGTAGCACGTTGGTTTGATGTGCTACACGCCACACTTTTCATGCCTCCTGGAGCTTGTTTCTAAAAATCCTTCAAAATTCTTCTTCAATTTTTCTTCCTTTTGTTCTTCTTTTGATTTTCTTCCATTTCTTCTTCAATTCTCTTTTTCTTTCTTCTATTCCCTATAAATCATAGCAATTGACTAATCAAGTCTTTTAACATAAAAAAGGAATGAGATTACTTGTAAAAAAAGGTTATTTCTTAATTAGAAATCAATTAATTCATGAGAAATTCTTCTAATGATGCTCATGCATCACTTGTGCAAGTGTAAATGCCTATAATGTGTATATTTTCATGCATACATGCTATTCTCAAATGCCTTAAGATATTTCTTCTTTTGAAAACCCATTTTTAACCCACTCACAATGTACTATCTTCCTCAATTCCCTTTCTTTTCTTCTCTCATAAATGAAATGCATAACCACTAAATTCAAGATTAATCAAAGATCAAGTAAGGACAATCATGGTTTTGCACTTTCAAGGCTTGTAATGAGCTAATTTTGAATAAAGGGGTATTAAGGGTCAAAGTTGGCTTCAAGGATGATTTTCAAGGTTTAGGCCATTTGGTAAGTGAGCTTTTGAAAACAAAAACCTCAATCATATGAATGCACACAATATAAACAATGATGGACATATATAATCAATTAATTCATGAATTACAATCATAGAAAAGGAAATAACACACGAGAAGAAAATAGTGGTTCATTGAAATGTGGAACCACTTTGTTTAAGGCTCAAATATCTCTATGTTGTGTCTTCTTTCACTCTATTCTATGATTAGAAAATTTTTCAAATCTGGTGTAGAGATCAAGTTTCAAAAAATTTTCAAAGAAATGTTTTTCATGGTGGGGTCCCAAAAAGGGAACACAATTAGAAATCCTATTTGAAATACAATAATCATCCATAAGAGAAGAAACCGATTGGATGTCAGTTTTCAAAATGGAAAAACTCAGAGTTGTTTTTCAAAGGACATCCAATTTCAGCAAGTTTAACTACCAGAGAAGTCTATAACTAGAGTTCTAATAATTCAAACAAACAACTAACTACTAGGAAAGCATAGAAATAGTTCAACTAGAATTCAAACAGACCAAATTGTTTGTGAAAGTTGCGGAGCCTTACTACCCCAGACTTAAAATGTGCACGGTCCTCTGTGCACCAAGTATGAAGTGTTGCTCCATCAAGCCGCTCATGATCTACTCATCTTCCGCGGACTCTCCTCCTGCATATGTGCTAGCATCCCCAGTTGCCTCAGCACTCTGAAAGTCCTCATCCTCTTCTGCATCTCCCTTTTTTGCCGATCTGGCTCCTTGTTCCTACTGATTCTGGGAGATCTCGGGAGAAGATATCTGCTCCAATCCCGAAGTATCTAATCTTGGATGTAACATGAGCATCAGTTTTTCATGCCTACGCATGATTCGCTCATTTCGTAGGAGCGCCCTCATGAGATCCCTCCTCGAAGGCTCAGGTGAGCTAGGAGCGGAGGGTGCGGGGATATCCGCAGGGGCTACTGGTGGTGGAACGGGAGGTGCAACTTCTTCCTCCTCCTCACGCCATTTCTCGTAAGGGAAAAACTGCTGGGACTTCGGAATTTTCTGTATCACATCCCCTAGGAGTCTTGGAACATTATTATCTTGGGCCCATTTGGTAATGAACATAGGATATAGGAACAGATGATTCTTTGACTTGGTAGGATCGGTATTCATGGCATAGATCATGACTGAAGGGAGGAAAACTGGCATATCCATCATAAAGGCATAGATTAGAAGAACTATCTCCATGCTCAAAGTAGTTTCATGCCTAGTGGGGTTGATGTTGCACACAATAAGTTTCAGCCACATCCAAGCTTCATAGTTTAGAATCTTCTTCTTGGGCTTAGCTGGTATGACTGGATTGCGTGGATCCTCCCACCATGTGGCTCCTTCCTTACCAATGACCTTGAGCACATCATCCATGTTTAGTGTGTTTTTGTTATAAGCAACAGATATTTCTGAGTATCCGCACTTTCTTTCGAACTTGGGAATATTCAAGGTTTTCTCAATGGTGCCCGCAGAGCACGATATCTTCTTCCCCCTCAGAAATATTTCACATTGGTCTTTCCTAGCTCTGTTTGCATAAAACTCCCGCACCCATGATAGATTGATTGAGATACTTGGTTCATACATGAAGTCCCATCCTCTTGCTAATATCCGTTCCTCAAAGGTGTCCTTTCCCCTAGGAAACTTGATGGTACGCTCATGAATGACTCTTCTTTCTTCAAGGGTCTTAGCTCTTTCCTCATGTGCAGGGGTTTCATACAATTGGATTTCAAGCGGAGGTTTTTGTTGAGAGGTTAAACCACAGACTCTAGTGGATGGTGCTTTTGTCGGTGCTTTTCCTTTGCTTGCCATCTGTGAATTGGAA
>JASCZI010060564.1:70391-90149 GCA_036250425.1 Stylosanthes scabra | reverse complement strand
TTATTCGTTTTCAAGCTCTGCAAGATTTGAGCGTTGATGGATGTGATAGTCTTGAATATGTGTTTCCATCATCCATGGCTAAAGATCTTGCTATGCTAAACAATCTTTCAATAGAGAACTGTGAAAAGGTGGTAAAAATCTTTACAGAAGATAAAACAATCTCAGAATTAGAAGACAGCACCACCACGATTGTGTTAGATTCTCTGAGTTCCTTGTTCCTAGTGGGAGTGCCGCTGCTCAAATACTTTTATCCGGGACAACACAAGCTTCAGTTTCCGAAGCTAACAAAACTCAATATAGAAGCCTATAAATGGATGATACTCAATTGTCAAGAGGCAAAGGCTGTTTTAGATCAACAAATTCTAATTCCACTTGAGCAGGTACTTTTTAATTATGACGTATTTGTCTATACTTTATTGAAATCAATTTAGATTAACCATATAAAGTGATATAAATTATTATAACTTAGAAAACTTATTGATGAAGAACAAGTAAATAACACCTTAATTAAGGATCAAAACACACAATTTTGTTGGTATCATAGATATATCAAAAATTAAAATATTCATAATGTATGTTGGGCAGCAAAAGTTGGCGTACACTTGAAAATAGTTAAACAGTGGATTTTTTTTTTTTTTTTTTTATGTAGAAGTATAGTTTTTAAAATGAGTGATTGACATGCTATTTTTTCTTTTTCGGTTTGTTTGGTAGGTTGATATGCTATTTCATAGCTTGGAGAAATTATCATTTTATATGAGAGGTGCCATGTTGACTTGGAAACTAAAGTCTCGAAAACTTGCATTTGGATATTCATCACAAGAAAGAGTTGAAGAGGTGCTATTTGAGGAAAAACCTATGGCTGGATATGTTGAATTCTTATCGCATCTAAAAGGGTTAAGGCTACATTCTCTTTATACACTCAAATCCATTGGTTTCGAGCACTCTTGGATACATCCCATTCTTGATAATATCCAAACATTGAAAGTGAGGTCCTGTTATGATATAAAGAACTTGGTACCAAGCAAGGTGTCATTCTCTAGTCTCACAAAATTGGTTGTAAAGTATTGCTATGGATTGTTGTATTTGTTCGGATCCTCAACAGCAGAAAGTTTGAGTCAACTCAAGGAGATGAAGATAAGTGATTGTGTATCAATGCGAGAGATAATATCCAAAGAGGACGATGAATCTAATGAGAGCATAATATTTGAGCAGCTTCAGGTTCTGCATCTTGAAAGGCTACCAATGCTGAGATGGTTTTACTCAGGGAAACGTACTTTGTGTTTTCCATCATTGCAAGAATTATCCATGTTTGGTGAACTCTCCAGGATGACAGCATTCTGTCCTCACATCCACATAAATCATCCAGATTCAGTCAAGTTGCGCTCAGGAGAATTCAGCTTTAGCGCACATGCAGTCCAATGGGAAGATAATGTTGATACCACCATTTGCAAGATCAATGACAAAAAAGTACGTCTTCAATTCTTTCAAAGAAAAATTATTTTGTTAGACAAGTATGTTATATTATAAACTAAATTATTGGAAAAATAGACCAAAAAAAATAAATGTGTATAGTATATTATATTATTTATTTTTGGTATCCTAGTATATTATATTATATTAATAGAAGTTATTGCAACTCCATTTTATCTAATACCATTATTATATATTGAAATGTTTTAGAACAACCTTACTTTGATATCATTTTACTTTGAAATGTTATATATACTACATCGTTTATTTAGGTGAAATTTTTTAAACTTTATGAGTTTATTCTGTTCCCATTTGGCTTCATCTATAATTGTTTTTTGTGACAATATCTTTTGTAACTTGCATGGTCTTAAAAAAATGTATTGTTACAATTTAAAATTAATTTAAAAATTATATTAAATAAATGTTTCAATTATGATCACAATTCACAATTAATAGATCACAGCAATTCAAAACCTGATCAGTTGCAATTTTGGTCATAAACTACGAGTAATTATGTTTCTTGTTTTCCATGTGCAGATTGGACTTAGAGAAAGCCAATATTTTCAAGAGATGTGGCATGGCTCATTGTCAGTCCCTGAAGCATGTTTCAGTAATTTGGAGTCCTTGGTTGTGCACCAATGTGATTTTTTATCCCAAGTAATACCTGCTCATATACTTCCATTTTTGAATAACATGAAAAAGTTGGAAGTTCAGAAATGTAGATATGTTAAAACTATATTTGACGTGAAGTGCTTAACAAAAGACACGACACTCTTACCAATTAAATTTTCACTGAAGAAGTTGGTTTTGGAAAAGCTACCAAATTTGGATAATATTTGGAATGAAGATCCTAATGGGATTCTCCACTTTCAACTTCTGCAACAAGTGCGTGTTGATGCATGTAAAAGCCTTACTAGCTTGTTCCCAAAATCAGTAGCCAAAGATCTTGACAACCTTGAAAATCTAGAGTTGGAACGTTGTGAGAGCTTGGTGGAAATCATGGCAGGGATTGAAGCAACACCGGAAGAAACAATTAGAGAGATTATGTTCCCTTCTTTGACTTCATTGACGTTGGTGGATTTGCCAAGGTTCAATTGTTTTTACTGTTCATTTCATTGTGTCCACTTGAAGACACTCAATGGCCATGGTGATCCTCAAATTGAAAACCGAGTCTGTTTCAAACAGGTATACTTATTAATCGAGTTTTGACTAATTTTTATGATTTTCATTATAATTATGCATGAGACTACCATTGGCTAATAAAATTGCATATAAAATTGTAGTATATAAGCTCGTGAGTTGCATTGTAAGAAAATGCCTATAGACTTTTCTTTATCGTATGGTTTTACATATATATATATGTTGGTAGATATGTTTGGTTGGCCAGCATCAAGTCTATAAATTCACTCCCGCTCCAAAAAATAATACCATTAATATAAGTATAATAAAATAAAATTAATTAATATACAGTAACATATAAGGAACAAAATGATATTGTGATAATCGATGATGGAAGAACTAAATATGTGAAGGCAAAATTATGAAATACATAAAGTATATATATATCCATTGTGCTATATGATTTAAGTCTTGTAGTTTTCTTTTTTCATTGTAGTATATATACAATGTTCATTCTTACAGTTTTAATGACATAAGATTAAGTCTCTTTCTTTTTTCTTTTCCTTCTTTTAATCTTTATCTTCTTTTTATTTTGGTTTAGTTATTTCTCTATAATTTGATATAATTGCTCTACTTACTTTCATTATTGACGGCCTCATTTCCGCTGCCCAGGTTACTCCGGAGTTGATCAACTTGTCACTTGGTGATAAAGAAGCGAAGATGATTGGACATGAAGAATGTGAGGGAAGCCACTTTTGCAACATAAATGTTCTTGATATGCAAAGCTTTAATGTTAAGCTTGTGTGTGATGAACTTCCCTATGCATTTCTCCAAAAGGCGTCGTGTACAAAGACTTTAGAAGTGAGTAATAGTTCCATCAAGGAGATATTCTGCTCTCAAAGGCCTAATTTGGATTGTGTCCAGCAATTCCTATCACAGCTGAAAGAATTGAAGTTGACATCTCTTTCAAAACTAACTTCCATTGGGTTTGAACACTCCTGGATACGAGAATCTTCTATTCTCAATCTGACGCAATTGACTATATCTAAATGCGATAGCATGATATATTTGTTCACATCTGCAACAGCTAAAAGTTTGACTCAACTCAAAAAAATGAAGATATCTTATTGTAAATCCATGCAATGGATTGTGTCTAATGAAGGAGAAGCAGCAATTCATGATGATCAGATAGTATTTAAGCAGCTGGAAGAGCTACAATTTGAGTGTTTAAAAAGCCTTGGAAGATTTTATAATGGAGGCTTTACCTTAAGCTTTCCATCCTTGGAGAAATTGGAAGTATTTAAATGCGACAGGATGGAAACTTTCTGTGAAAGTACCATCAACACTAGCAAGTTGTCAGCAGTCTTTTTTATTAAATATACAAGAGATGGTACCCCGTTGGAGGATGATCTCAATTCAACCTTACGTAATGCATACAAGACAGAGGTATGTATTTATTTATTTTCTCCTTTCTTACTTTTTCTTTTCAGAGACAACTTTTTCAATCCATTTTTAAAGCGTTTATAACATCGAAAATTAATTTATAAAGACAAAATTTTACTCACTTTACCAACCTACATTCTTTAACTGTCAAAAACTCATAACTTGAATTGGTGCAGGCCAACACAGCTTTTAGCTAAGGCCTAAGTGATATGCCATATATAGCATTCTTTTTAATAAAATAATTTTGTATTATATAAATAAATAGATCGACATTCAATTTTTAATCTTTCTCATGCTTAGGATTTGACGCTTCATCATCGTTACAAGTTTTAATCACATAGAATCGTAATAATAAGAAGAAGAAATTTAAAGGATGAATTAAGCAAATTCTCGAAGAGAACATGAAAGATCCGTTGGTCTTGGTGCAATATTGGATCAATATTCTTTATATTCGATGTTAGATTAAAAGAAAATATGATATGTATCATTATTGTTGCAAAACTTCACATTAATCTTCGCATTGGCTGATATAATTTTTACACAACTTGCACAAATATTTTATATATGCATTTATAATTTAACAATTGAAAAGGATTACATTGTAATAAAATTTTCTTAACATGTAAATTTATTAACACATACATGGATTATACCTCCTCTCTGTTTTTTTGTGTAAAGCAAAAAGTTATGTCATATTTTTAAGTAATGATGTTACTTTTGAAGTGGAAAACAAAAATAATTATAAAGATATAAGATAATTCCAAAAAATACTAGTTTTTAGGGTAGCCAATTAACATGTTTACCGATTAATGTAACATTTTCATTATATTGGATGTACAGGTTGCAAAATTTGTGAGAGAAGTAAAGGAATTGAAGCTTAGTGAACACCCCAGGATACATGAAATATGGAATGCTCCATTTCGAGTTCCATCCCTCTGCTTCATCAGATTGAAGATTTTAATTGTTGAAAAATATGAATTTACATCTGTTGTAATACCCTCTCATATACTCGGTTTGTTATGTAAATTAGAAGAGTTGGTAGTGCGACAATGTGATTCCGTGAAAGCAATATTTGAAGTGTCACCTGAAGCAGAAGACACACAGATCAATTCTTTAAGATCCAGCTTGAAGAAATTGAGTATTGAGCAGTTGCCAAATCTTGAACATGTTTGGGATTCAGATCCTACTCAACACATTACTTGCTTTCAGAGCTTTCAACAAGTGTATGTTCATGGATGCAACAGCCTTGAAAGTTTGTTTCCAGCACCAGTGGCTGAAAATCTAGTTAAACTTGAGAAACTGGAAGTAACAGGGTGTGATAGATTGGTGGAAATTGTAGCAAATGATGAATCAACTGTTGAAGGAGCTCCTAAAGAGTTTGCATTGAAAAGTATGACCTCCATAAAACTGTGGTCTTTGCCAGAATTGAGATGCTTTTACCCTGCACCGTACAAGTTAGAATGCCCCAAGCTAGAGGAAGTGCACTTATTCCATTGTGACAAGTTGAAGACATTTGAATGTGAGCCTCAAAGATTTCAACATCCACAAGCAGAGAATCAAGCCATTTTCTTGCCAGAAAAGGTTCCATGTCTTGTTAAATATTATGACATATCCATCCGTGTTTTATAACTTATTTTGACTATCATGTATGTAGTATGTTGAATTGGTCATATTCCTTTTTGTTGTAGGTATTCCCATGCTTGAAGTTTGTAGCACTCTGCAAAGAAGAGATCATGATGATGTTAAATGGCCAATTTGATGTGAATGACCTTTCAAATTTAGAAGCTCTTGAGTTGCAATGTTTCCATGATGATTCAGATACTTTTCCATATGAATTACTTCAACAATTTCCCACCATAGAGAAGCTTGTTGTAAGTTGTAGCTCTTTCAAAGAAATATTCTGCACTGGAGGACCTAGCATGGATTGTGTCAAAGAAATAGTTATTCCACTTCTTAAGTGCTTGCAATTGAGTACCTTGTCTCAGCTGAATTCCATTGGGTTAGAGCATTCTTGGATGCAACACTTTTCTGAAAATCTTGAAAAATTGCAAATAGATGAGTGTCATTGTTTGAGGAGCATAGTACCAAGCAAGGTATCATTCTCAAGCCTAATAGATTTGAATATATCAGAATGCAATGGTCTTGTGAATTTGTTCACACCTTCAACAAGCAAAACTCTGCATCAGCTTAGCAATATGTCCATAAAAAACTGTGAATCACTGAAAGAGATTGTGTCACAAGAAGTAGAAGAGTCATCAAAGCTTGATGAAGAAGGGATAATGTTTGAGAAACTTAAGACTTTGTCTCTACAATCTCTTCCAAACCTTGGAAGGTTTTACAATGGCAGCATTGCCTTAAAATTCCCATCCTTGGCTCAGCTGTTGCTAATAGATTGCAACAAGATGGAGAAATTCAGTGCAGGTAAAGTGAGTGTGAACAGGTGGACTGAAATTCAATTTAAGGAGGGGGAATGGAAGCACGCATTGTTGTTGGAAGATGATCTCAATTCTGTTGTATGGAGGGCATTTGAAGGGGTACATATTTAATTCTTTTTTTTTTTTTTAGTTGTAGTTTTAATGAGATTAAATAAAGTTTACTTTCTCGAAGTTTATTAAACCATAAGCATGAAAATTCAATTTACCAAATGAATTAGTTTTGTCCAATAAGCTAGGAAGCAAAGAGAAAGGGACATTGATATAGAAAAAGAAAATACCAAAAGTTCCTAGTCATATAGAAAGATCACAAAAATAAAGATACCAAGTTGAATGTCATGCATTTTCCTCTTCTTCATGTTGCTCATACCCACTTCAGAGACATGCATCATTCATTCTTTTCTTTCATTACTGCACTACTTATTCATTCATAGTACCATTACCAGTTGTTCATTATACATTTCACTTTATAAATTTTTAACTTAATTAATAAATTCTATCTAGACCTAAATGTAAGATATTCTTGGTTTTAGTCATTAGTCAACCTTAAACATTACCAGGATGAAGATTATACGTTAAAGTCACAAACATATTTTTTAGTTTTAGTTAGCTTCTCTCTTTCTTGTTGGAGATGCATGCAAAGAGAGGGTTCACATGTTTAAAGCCGGTTTGTATTTAATTTTTTTGTTCTAAAATAAACTCCATTTTATTGAACAATACTTTTGTCTTTCTAATAGACTCCAAATTAAGGTGGACAATTACATTACACTAAATTTTGATTTTTTTTTTTTTGGTGTCCACTAATTTTTTTTATTTTAGTACTACTTAGGTACTTAAATTTAGATTTTTCATTTCCATTTATCTTTCTTGAAACTGATACAATTATATTAACATGCAGTTCTATTAGGCGGAGAAAAGTCCGATTCCAAATATGGAGTTACAGACAAGAAGATGTGAAAGGAATTGATGAGGAGAAAAGTTTCTTGTTAGTTGCAATTTGATTTTTTTTTATATTATAACTTTCACAAAAAAAAAAAAACAAAAAAATTTAAAATGCAAAAAAAAAAAGTGCATGTGTGGTGTGATTTGGTTGTAAGTTACCAAAAATAGTGTGGTAGTAAGTTAAAAAGAAAAAAAAAAAACAACAACAAAAAAAAACTACATGTATGAAGTGTTAGGGGTTGGATTTAAGGAGGAAGAAGATGTAGTTTTGTTGGAAGTTGATCTCAACCGTGCTGTACCGAAGGCATTCGAAAAGATGGTATGTATTGCATTTTTTTCTTATTTTCTTATTAGACTAAAGTTTACTCTCTTCAAATTTCTTATACTCTGAATTTGTTAACATAATTTAGAAAACAATTTTGTTTGCACATTTATGCTAATTAAGATTAAGATTCTAAGTTGATATGTCATGCATTTTTTTCCCTTATTCATACTGCTCAGTCAGTCAGTTCAGAGATGTAAGCATAGAGGAAAGAGAGTTGCTACTACTAAGTCAGATCAAAATGTTTGTTTCAGTTTGATCAACAAGAAAATTTAATTTAAGTAAGACATAGATAGTTCGATTAGTAAAATACTATAATTATTTTTTGCTAAAACAAATTAAGTTGCTAATTTAACAACACACTCTGTTATGAGTGTTTCAAATTCACCAAAGTCCTTATTATGTTAGTGTTAGTCAGAGCTACCACGAGGAAAGATATATGGTACTTAGGATCTTGCATAGGGTGATATGGAAACAGGGGTCTTCAAGTAAAAGTGTAGCCAACAGTTATATAGTTATGTTTCTTCCCTAATAGAGATAAGGCAGTTAGTTAGTTGCAGGTAGTTTTCTGTTATGCCTAGTTATTTAACTTTCTGTTTTGGTGCTGTTATAGTTCATAACAGATTCTGCTTAATTATATTTTGTCATTAGAACTTGTGTCCAATGCAGAGTAATATAATGAATTCAGATTACATTCAATGATCTTTTCTTGATTCCTGGGTCTCTTAGCTTCTTACTCTCACACATCATCATCTTCTTTGCATTCTGAGTTGGCTTAGAATTCCTTCATGGCCAAAGTCTTAGCCTAGATACTGTGAGAGAGAATTAATTAATTAATTTGTTAGATATTTGGTTGGAATGACATGCATCATTCATTCTTTCTTATAGTTCCCATTATTACATAAATGCTTTTGGATTAAGTATTTTACTTCCAACTTCAATTCTGAGTTAACCATTTATTTTGATCCTACATTTGACTTATTATATACTTGCTAGTATACTATGAAGCACGGACACTGACACGGACACGGGACGCGACACGAAACGCGACACGGCGACACACCAATTTCAATTTTTCATATGACACGGGGACACGGCATATATATAAAATATAATATATTTTTAATAAAATTATAATAATATCTTGATAGTTTATTTATTTTAAAATTTAAAATATTACTTTTAAGTATTTTTAATGTCTTTTTTTATTATGTAAAATATTTAACATAATTTTTAGTTTTAAGAAATAGTAATATTTATTACTTTTAAACTCATTTTAAAGATATAAATCACAAATAAAGCTGGACACGCGGACATGTGATGATATTTTGGAGTGTCAAGTGTGTCCGAAGAACTATTTTTTTGTTTTTTTAAGGACACGGATGGGACACGGAAGACACGCGTGTCGGACGAGTGTCGGTGAGTGTCGTGTCCAAAACGTGTCCGATACGTGGACACGTCAATTCAACGAAGTGTCCGTGCTTCATAGCTAGTATAAGTATCCCTTCAAGTAAAGGTAAATTTAAGATATTTGCATGATCTTGACTCAGTTATCAAATCATCAGTTAACCTTTATTTATTTTTAATTCAAGTTTAAAACATTATTAGGATGAAGATTCACCTCTAGTTAAGTCTTAAGGATCTTTGTTAGAATATAAAATTATTATATACTTAGTTCTACTAATTAAATTTTGAAAAATATATTTCATTAATTTACTGTGTATAGGACTAAAAGTTTCAAAAGAAAAATGCGGATTTTTATTATTATTATTATTATTATTATTATTATTATTATTAGTTTAGTACAAAACAAAATCCATTATGTTTGTCAACTTATCTTTCTTGTAGATCCCAAAATTAAGATTGATAGTTATATTATTAGGATCATTTTTATTTTTATTTTTGCTGCATATATTATATTACTTGAGTTTAGATTTTTTATTTGAATTTTATCATTTTTTAAATTAATACGTGTATATTAACAATTTGATTAGGTGGAATTCAGTTCTAATAATGAAGTCAGAAACAAGAAGAGGATATGCCGATATGCACGTGGCCAAGACATTGATGAAGAGGAAGGAATATTCTCAAATTGACTTGTTTTATGTCTTAATTATTTCTTAAAAACAAAAACAAAAAAAAGAACAAAAAGAAAAAAATATATATAATGGAAAGAAAAAAAATAGAGAATGCGTCGTGTGGTTATATGTTAAAAAAAAAAAAGCAAAAAAAAGAGGGCAAGTTTGATGTGGTTATGAGTAAAAAAAAAAAAAAGTGAATGTGTGTGGCGTGATCATAAGTTTTAAACAAAATGAAAAAAAAAAAAGTGTGCATGTGTGGTATGGTTATTAATTTTAAAAGTAAAAAAAAAAAAAGTTGATCATGATCTGTGTTATGTGTGTGATAGATTTTGGCTGATTGCATTATTATTGTAACTTATGGGTAATGTGGAGGATAACACTCTGTTAAACTGTATTACGTACTTATTTTGCTTTTTTCATTGTTCTAGCTACTTTCAATTTTCAAGGAACTGTTGTATTCCATTGCGAATTTAATATTAAGTCACTACATTTTGTGTGCAATAGACTAGGGTTATTCAGTTTTCAACTTTAGGCCATTATAAAATTTTTCGTTAACTTTAATTTTTTTTAAAAAAAATTATGTTTTACAAAAATACCTTTTAACTAAAAGTCTTTAATGGGTTAAAGAGAAAATTTTTAGTTAAAAAGTATTTTTGTAAAACACAATTTTTTTTTTTAAGAAAAAAACTAAAGTTAAGGAAAAATTTTATAATGGGTTAAAGAGGAGATTTTTAGTTAAAGGGTATTTTTGTAAAATATAATTTATTTTTAAAAAAAAATTATAGTTAACGTTAGAGTTAACGGTAAAATGTTAAAATGGGTTAAAGATGTGAATTCTTAAAAGCTATAGGAGAGGGGATTGTACATTTTATAAATAGAGGGGAGAGAAATAATATTTTCTCTTTAATTTATGGTGCTTCATTACCCATTTTATCTTCATTACCCTTCTATTTTTTTCATTTTATAATATTAAAACATTCTTACAAAAAAATACTCATTATAATTTCTTTTATTATTATCTTTTTATTAAATTATATAAATAAATGTGTATAAATAACATATCTAAAAATATCCCTTAGGAAAAAACAGAGTACATTGATTATCTTCTCGGTTCTACATGCACATTACACACAGAAACACACTCACTCTAGAGGCTTTATTCTGCTACTTGATCTTTCATTAATTACAGTTAGAAAAGTTGGTTTATGAGTTTCAATTCTTAAGGTCAAACAAAATATTCGGCATAGTAGATCATCATAATCTAATTTTATCATATAGAATCACTTTTACCACAAATGGAAAAATTTATTGCCAACCCCTAAACTCACTCCCAAAAGCTTCACATGATCTTGAGAAAAAGATTGCTCGTCACTTCGTTCACAGTAATTTTGATAGAAAGTCCTACCAAATGAAAATATCTACCTTAGCCAATCTTTATATTTTACCTTAGTGAATATTTAAGCATAATTACATCAATTAATTACAGTTGTACTTGTATCCTCCAATTGTTGGATTTAATTATTCAAGGGTGATAATTTGTACAATGTTTCATAAAATTAATTAATATCATTAATTTTATAGTTGAAATAGTTGACCATTACCATACAACTTACATTCTTTAATCCAAATTAATTAAAAAATTTTATTTCTTGAAACTTCATATTTCTTCTAATATAAATCAAGTTGTTTAATCATTAAAAAATTAATTTATTTCACATTTACCGGAAAAAAGATGAATTGTTTTATGTGTGGGAGGGAGTTTATAACCATTTTCCCAAATTAGCCCTTAATTATTACTCCTAGTCTCCTATGATCTTGGCGGAAGTCAGGGGCGGAGTATAAGCGTAATTGTATTAATTTAGGGGGCTATTGTTCCCCTTGCCATACACAGAGCCATCCCTGGTTGAAGTGACATATATATATTCACTATTAAAATTAATTATTAAAATATAAAATATAAAATATTTATTTAAAATAAGTTAAACAAGAGATATATTTATACATAATTAATAATTAATAGTTGAGTCAATAAAAAATAATAATTAATAGTTGATTTTGATTAGACTGGGAAGTCTTCAAACCAGGCCCACAAGATCAGATGAGGTTATTGATGAGATAATCATAAAAGAATAAAGATTCTAAGGATTTATTTTCTAAAAAAATCATTTGAAAACGATTATATTATCGATAATATATGGTTTTATTTTTTGGACAAAATTTATATTTTTTCTATAGTTAATTTTGTCAGAAAAGTAATATTTTAAACACAATATTTTTAATAAATATGATTAAACATAAGATTCTTTAGTCATTAAAGTTCATTAATTTTTTTTAAAAAGATGCTTATATATTTTTTAAAAAGGCGATATTAATATTGTGGTAAAACATTTTCAAAATTTGTGCTATGTCTTCTTGTGAATGGGAGAAAATCAAAAAATAATTACATGTACCAAAAGTTGACACAAGAAGACAAAAAAAGAGAAAGAGAGAGACTTGGAGAGTTAAATATGCCCCCAAAATTGGGGGTTCGATTAAATTGGCCTCCAAAATTTATTTGTTATCAATTCAACACCTCACTTTTGAGAACGTGACTCTAGTTGGCCCTTCCGTCCACTTCCGTCAAAAACATGACGATGTGGTCGTTAAATGTGCCACACTGGACGTCATGTGTCATGACAATTGTCTTGTAAGTTATGTGGTGGTTAAATGATGTGACAAATTTAAAATTGTGACTCAATTTAGCCCCTGAATGCTTTCAAATACCAACATTGGAACCCTAATTTTCAAATTCCACTGTTATCTTCTTCCCAAAATTATTGTGGAGTGAAATTGTTGCCAAAAATACAAATGAACAATAGCCAAAATTCTGATTGCAAACAATGTTCATAGCCCACTTGCTTTGCATATTGAGAGGTTCCACAACAGAATCAACACACTCATTTTACTGGAGAAGTCATCAAAGTTGAATGAACATATTTAACATAATGGTCACTTTTCAATAAAAGAAAGTTGCATAATCATCTAATATTTTTTTAATCGAAATAAGGAAAAAAAAAATGGGGTCAAGTACTCAACCTAAACACATCAATAAAAAAAACTGAAATAGACTGAAACAATAAATAGGTTACTTACTGTAATATTCCTTTTTATCATCCCAATTGTCATGTAGACCAACCCTTTAAACTGGTATATCATCCCCTTTTCCCTAAAAGAAAGGTACAAAATCGTTATATCATTATATAAATTATATAGATATAGATATAGATGTAGAAGCATAGATATATAGAAGAAAAATAAACATTAAAGAACACCAAAATAAAAATGATGTATTAGTTAGGAATTACAGTTAGCATTCAGGGACAAATATAAAAAATATATGGTGTAGTTACCCACAAGAAAAATTCACCTGTGCAAAATAGCTCGGGAGACATGCCATAGTGTGTGTTATGAAATAAAAGACATCCAGGAATAAAAATCAAAATCTTTACAATTTGAATCAATCAAACTCAATTACCTCATTGTCTTAATGCCCATTGTAGTTAGTATACATAGTAGTAACTCAATCAATGGGACGAGGGCTCTTACAAATTAGGCATCACCTTACAAAAGACCATCATAACAATCACATACTTACAACTCCCTATTACAACAGACTCAGATGCACCATATCAATATCACCATCAACACACAGCATATCTGATTCCTCCTTTTCTAGCTTATTGCCCGGCAACAAATGATACATGATCTTGCTTATTAATTGAACTTTGCACCATGTGTTCTCCTCAGCTATTGCAATTAAAATCACTGTTTTAGAGCCCCAAATTCTTTCCTGTCTGCATATTCTAGTTCAAAGTCATTAAAGATGTCAGCCATATTAAGTTTTCCCAAGATGCTTGGGTATCACCATTTAGCCATCTAACAATGTCCTTGTCATAGCAAACCATGATTGTGTCCTCCCTTGAAAAGTTAGCCTCTTCCAATAAAAATTGCATGGAGTCTTGAATACTAGATTATTTGCTACTAGTCACATCACTTATGTACTCCCTTTAGAGCTATATCTTCAATTGATTTGAGTGCATATATACTATATCACAATCAAGTTCTTATATTCAAAGGTAATTTATCAAAAATAAAATGAAAGTCAAATTTAGGATTGCCATGTTTTTAGAACGCATTTAATAACAGTCCTGTACTCGTATAAGGGATGTAAATGTATTAGTTTGAATAAGTTTACGAGTTTTTTAATTTGTTTGATAATTGGGTGAATGTGCTATCTTATTCATTATCATCCCTCCCAGATTTGTTAGTGATTTTAAGCAGTTCAATATGAATAATGACACATGAAAATGCAAAGACAGATGCAATCCCTATTGATGAAACCAATGTAGTTGTGGTAGGGGAATAATGATGAGTTTAAATTGGATAAAATTTAGTATGATGTTTCAGAAAATGCAGGTTTTAATAAAATATTACATCATATTTACCTGAATTAGCTGATAAATCATAACTCAACATTGAGTTTTCTGGAGCCATGAAATTAGGGTTTTCTTCTTCCCTTCCCCAAACTGGTTGGTGGAATGCATCAAATTGCCATGGTTGCTAATATTTTTTCTCTATTTTCATTAGAGATTCCCTTTAATTTGGCAAACAAATTTTTATTATCAGTTGAAAATTAAATTAAAATCTAAATGGTTGCTTCATCTATAAAATAACAAAACCTATGTCAACTTCATCTGAACACATTCATTCAATTACAGTTGTCGCAGACATCAATTTATGAAATGAGGCACAAATGCAATGGTCTTTTGGTACAATTTACCAGAGAAATTGCAATTAAATACTATGATGGATCTAGATTTCTGATAAACCCTAACCATTCTAGTAGCAAAAAAATGAAGAAAATACATTTTATTAACCAAATGTTGAAGAATAGAGCATTCTAGTTTGAAGAGTAGTTTAATTTAGTATCATTTACTCACTTCGATAAGGCAATCTGAACTTCCTAATGACTCTGATTGCTTCACGAGAACCACCACACTTGGAATGCCGATGGACGTCACTTATGGCAGTCTTTTTCGTCGTTCTCTCCGGCACTCTCAACGGAAGGAAGAAGAAGAAGTGAAGAGGAATGGAAAAGAAAGAAAAAAAGTGAGTTTTGCACTGTGCTGGCACAAACATGCGACGACATCGTTTAGCACTGTTCCAGCGTGTCCAACTTAACAGCCACGTAGGCATGTTTTTTACGGAAGTAGACGGAAGGGCCAACGAGAGTCCCATTCTCAAAAATGAAGTACCGAATTGATAACAAACAAATTTCGAGGGTCAATTTGATTGAACCCCGAATTTGAGGTATTTAACTCGAGACTTGGATTTGGAAGAGATCCAACGGCTCTAAGTATACCCGTGTGAATAATGGTGTGGACTGAGGAGTGAGGACTGAGAAGTGAGCCACCGGAGTCTTGTTTACACACTGCTGATAAGAAAGGACATAATAAAAGCATTAACTTTAAGGTACAATTATTGGTGAAGACTGATCAGAGTGGGGCATGCGTGCATTTACTCAATGCTACTATTCGACCTATCAATAAAAGAGGGTGTGCGTTTTAATTTTTTGGTTATAAATAAGTTTTTCGTTTGTGAAATATTCATTATTTTCTATTTTAATAAATGAAAAATAAAAACTGTTAACGCAGTTTTTTTTATTTTAATTAATAAATATTAATTGCCACATATTTCAGTGATGTATGTTTGATTATATGAGTAGTGAATATTTTTAATATCAGTTCAATTTTGAATAAAGTCAAATATATTCTTACTCGTCAAATAAAAATTACTATTTTTTCACTTTATAAATATATTTTATTTATACCGGGCGTCATTATTATAATAATACAGTAAATATCATGCCTTGAAATTGATATATTTTTTCCCTGCGCTATCTATTTCCATCCATCATATATACTTCAGCTTTTGACACCAAAAAAAATATATATACTTCAGCTTTAACATCATCTTCCCAAAAAAAAAAAATCTTTGGCTTAGTTAGTTGATTAAAAATTTACAAAAGAAAAAAAAAAGAAAGAAGAAAAGTGTTTCGTCTTTGTTATCTCACTGATCTAACATATACAGCTTCTTGCCATCTCTCTTGAGTTTCTTGCCTGGATTGGAGCAGTAGTGATCAAGAAAAAAAGGCAAAGAAATCATCCCAATCTAAATACATACAAAGGTTTGTTTCTTTGTACCTTATGTATGTCTACACTCTATATTATTAGTGGCTTATTTGACTTGAAAGTTGAAAATGGATTCTGCAGGGCTGAAGCTTCAAAATACTTTTAGTATTTAAAAAGGAGAAGAAAATGCGAGGGAGAGACGCAACTGGAGGATGAAAAAAAAAATGTAGAAGTATTATTAGTAATTTGTTTTGGTCTCAAGGTATGGTTCTAAAGTACTATACCCTTGTTCTTTCTTGCTAGAATCGATGTCTGATGACATGAATATGTAAATGTTTGCATAAAGGAATTTATTTTAAAGAAAGGTTCATTTATATTCTCTTTAAATGAAACTTCAGTAGAAACAATCAAAGTAGTGGTGTTTTCAGTGAAGGCTCAAATGTCAAATGTATGTGGTTATTTTATGAGGCAAATACAAATTATATATATTACGTGTATATAAAACTCTCCCCTTGGGTCGAGCTTGTTAAAATGATCGGAAAAAAAAACGTGTATATAAAAAATAATCACTAAATATATAAAATATATTTGCTACAACAAGTAAATCACACCAACAAACAATAGTGGTACATTACATCGTCACCAAAAAAAAAAATAGTGGTACATTACATATTTCGATCTCCCCCCTTTTTTATCTCAAATATCAGAATGAATACGTTAATCTTTCATCCATCTCACACAGTATGTATGTAGATCAGACTAAAAATGTTTGTCTCTTTAATTTAATTTTAGCTTTTGTCAAGATCTGCTCAAGAGATTCAATTTGATTGAAGTTAACTGATTTTAAATTTTTGGCATTTTTGTTCTTTTAAAAAGTTTTTATTTAACAAATTTGACCTACTACATGAGCTTTGGTTTGCGAAGGAAATAAAGAACATGTGAGCGGTGACGCATCTAAAGAAGAAAGATGTAGAGTTGCAGTTCGCTGCTCATAATTTTACCTCTCACTTGATCCTCAAGGTACGGTACATTATACTTTTTAACTGTTTACTCTTGTATTACCAATTTACCATTATAGACAATTAAGTTTGGGTACCTACTCGTGTATTATCTTTTATCTTCTTTTTTTATTTAAAGAACTTAATTTTTATACATATAAAAGAATTTTACATAAATATCTTGTTATGTATTGACATATCAATAAAATCAATTAATTTTTAAATTTATTATTTTTAAAATTATATAAATATATAAATTTGATTAAATAATTATATAAAATTATTTACATTGACAATTTATTAAAATTAAATCCTTATTTAAAAATTTTTGGAACTTGGACTGAAGTAATTGGGAATTAAAACAAAAATGTTGAAAATTTTGTTTGGAGTCAAATTTAAGTGTCAAATATATATATACGACGTTGACTAACTTGGACATTATTTCATTATTATATATAAAAATAATATTTGAAAATACTTTTTAAAATACATAAAATCTAAAAAAATTCAAAAATTAGCTACTACTTTTTAATTCTTTTATTGGTTTGGAATGCTTTTTACTTTTTAGTTCTTTTATAAAAACTCAATAATTATGTTTCTTTTTCCATAGATACAAGACCAAACACCAAAGACTTGCGAGGGTGTGACGTAATAATTATATGCATTTGCACTTTTTTTTTGTGAGAAATACTTTATGTATAAGTTTTTTTTTTTAATAGTTTCACCTCCCTCTGGGAGTTACAAGAAAAAAAAAAAACAAACTAAAATAAAAAACCAAAAGCAAAGTAAAATCCAAATTAACATACAGAAGAAATAAAAAAGTTATCAAGCCGAAGGATACAAGTTCACCAAACTATTCCTTCAATCTGCATGAAGCGAGCCTGTTTTGTCCCAATGCTATCTCCTTCTTGACTCCCTTCTGTGTTTCCAATCCCTTTCCCAATTTAAAGCAAAAGTAACTACGTCTCCCTTCAACCGAGTGAGATCAAGATTACTGCCTCTAAAGATCATTTCATTTCTTTGTTGCCATAAACACCATATCACAGCAAAGAACACAATCATCCACAATGCTTTTCTTTCTCTTCGTACTGGCACTCCTATCCAAGCATCAAAACACCCTTTTGGTTCCCCAGGCCAGGACCAATTTAAACCCCAATGACTTAAGGCTTCATCCCAAACAACAGCAGAAACGTTACACCCAAAAAATAGGTGATGAACAGACTCCCACACTTCCCCACACAGAACAAAATAAGTATCCATGTCATTAATTAATCCTAGATCATAAAGTTTATCTTTTGTATTTAGTTTTTCCAATATCACAACCCAAGTTAACAATTCCACCTTAGGGGTACCAAGCCTTTCCAAAGGTTCTTAGAAAAAGAGTATGTACTTGGTTTAGTCTCAACATATTTATTTTTGTAATAGACATCAATAAAGGATTTTACTGAGAACATACCTTTTTTGTCGTGCCTCCATACTACATTATCTACCTGACCCACTCTGATTCCAATCCCCAATAGTACCCTGTGCAAGGCCTAAAATTCCTCCTCCTCCCATTGACGGAGGGTCCATCTCCAAACAAATGCCCACCGCCATGCCATCCCATCCCAAGTACCACAATCCGCAATGCAACAATTCTTATCTGATGCTGCCCGATACAAATTCGGAAATTTGTTCTTCAATAAACCATCCCTAAGCCACACATGCTCCCAGAATTTTGTTCTTGTGCCATCCCCAACTTGAACTTGCAAACCATCCATAAAGATTTTCGTTATCTCCTCATCCGTACTTTTCAGATTGGCAATTTCAGTCCACACTCCTCCATGTAGTTTCCCTTGCTGTTCTTGAATATCTTTTCTCTTATCAAGCTCATTGCAAGAACATACAATTGATTTCCAAAGTGGGCGCTCTTTCTTATTAAACCTCCACCACCATTTGAAGAGGAACACCAAGTTCTTGACCATAACATCACCAACTCCAAGACCACCAAGTTTCCTAGGCTTTTGAATTATGCTCTAATTCACCGTAGGCAGCCCTCTCCCTTTCCCCAAAAGAATCTTGGCTGAATAGACACAATCTTCTTGGCAACCATCTTGGGTAACTTAAATATGCTTAAGTAGTACATCGGTAAGTTATTGAGTACAGACTTGATAAGTACTAATCTTCCAGCCTTCGTTAAGTACTTTCCTTTCCATGACTTTAATCTGTCCTCAATCTTACTGATAACTGGCTCCCAAGTCTTCACCAATCTTGGATTAGCACCTAACGGTATACCTAGGTACTTAATGGGTAACTCTTCTCTTCTACAACGTAGCACTTCACAAGCCTCTTTCGCTATCCCTTCCTCATCATTAACCCCAATCAGCATTGATTTACTGTAATTTATCTTCAACCCACTCATCAGCTCAAATCCTTGTAACAGCCTTTTATAGTTTTTAATGGATTCCACGTCGCATGGGTAGAATAAAATCGTATCATCCGCAAATTGGATATGCGTAAGTTCGATTTTACCCTTCCCTACCTCTAGGGGCTTTATCCGGCCAATCCGCCGCAATCTGTGCAGCAATACAGTTCAAGACTTCTGCCACTAAGACGAAGAGGAAAGGGGATAGAGGATCCCCTTGTCTAAGTCCCCTTTGCAAGTTAAAAGGAATGGTGGGAGAACCATTAATTAAAATAGACATCAAGGCTGTTGACAAACACACTCCCATCCATCTCCTCCACTTTTCCCCGAACCCCATATGCCTCATGACTTTATCCACAAACCCCCATCTTACTCGA
>JASCZI010060564.1:47542-70272 GCA_036250425.1 Stylosanthes scabra | reverse complement strand
TTTCATAGGCAATCATCGCTCCGTCCACTATTTCCCCCCCCCCCCCCCCCAGCGAATGCAAATTGTTCTTCACCCACCAGTCTTGGCATCAAAGGCTGTATCCTGACCGACATAATCTTGGAAATCACCTTATACACACATCCGACCATGCTAATTGATCTATAATCCTTAAGATCATCACTCCCGCCTTCCTTATGCACCAACGCCACCCAAGTTAAGTTTGCTTTAGTCGGAAAATATCCTGAATTAAAGAAATCTATCACCAAGTTTGAGAAGTCCATGCCAATTACACCCCATATCTTCCTAATGAATTTAAAATTAAACCCATCCGGCCCCGGTGCTTTTGTTGGTTCGCAATCCCAAACCGCGCTCTTTACCTCATCCATAGGTGTCCTTTCAATCCATTCTGCTTCCTCTCTGCTGATCTTGTGTACCAAATCCCCATCAAACTCTATATCATAAAATTACTCCTCAGTATATAGTTTCTTGAAGAAGTTTCAAACTGCCTTTTTCACTCTAACATTCCCTTCATATCTTACTCCATCGATACAAACAGATTCAATAGCATTCGCCCTTCTTCGAGATTTGGCAATTGCATGAAAGAATTTGGTATTTCTATCCATATTAGTTGCAAACTTTGAACGAGACAGTTGTCGCCAGTACTCCTCCTTTCTATCATACCATTTCTCAAGTAATCTTCTCAAGGCTTTGCTCTTGGCAATCAAACACTCATCAGCCTGCCCCCTTTCAAAAATTTCATCAACTCCTCTGATTTCGGTCTCAATTTTCTCTATTTGCTGATCAATTGAGCCAAATTTTTCCTTATTCCAAACTCGAAGAGGTCGTTTAAGAGCCTCCAATTTCTGCAGTACATTCAATCCTCCATTTCTATCCCATTCCTTTTGCACCACTTCCTCAAATCCTTGGTGAGATAACCATGCATCCAGCCTTCTAAAAGGTTTAGGGCCCCAATTGATATGATCTGAATCAACCAAAAGCGAACAATGATCTGAAGGGCTCTTGGTAAACCCGAAAATCTGATATTATCACAGCCTTCCTGCCACTCCATATCCACAAACACCCTGTCAATCTTGCTACATGATCTGCCATTAAACCAAGTGAATTTTCTGTCAATTAGATTCAACTCATCAATTCTAGATTCTCAACCCATGTTTTGAATTCCAAACTAGTTTGTGATAATGTAGTGTAACCCAATCTGTCCTCAATGCTCAGAATTTTATTAAAGTCCCCTCCCCACATAAAGGGAACCTGCCAATTTGATTTCAGCCACTCCAATTCAGCCCACAAGTCCTTCTTTTCACTTCTTTCATGTGCACCATACACTACACAGATTGCTCCCTCCATCTTTGTCTCTCTAATTCTCCCTTTAACTGCTACCCACCTCCTACCTACTAAAGTATCTGATATATCTATGAAAGACGCATCCCAGATACACAGGATACCTCCTGCAGTGCCTTCCGCTGGAGAAGCTGCCCACCCAAAGTCGTTTCCTCCCCATAATCTAGCTACAAAGCTTCTAGCTACATTTTCCTTCTAGTCTCAACTAAGGCAATCAAACCTAAACGCCATTTCCTACAAAGACTTCTCACCATATCCACCTTCCCTTTTCCTCCAAAACCCCTCACATTCCAGAAACTAATTTTCATTAATAATAAATAAAATCACCTGAAATGCGGATTTGCTTCTTCGATTTGCTGCTGCCACATTTTTCCTCATTGGCCATTTTCACTCTCCTCGGACGCAGAGCGTATACAGAGCTACCCGAACCATCTTCCATCGCTGCAAGACTCACGACCACCTTTTCAACCTCTTCCGGTCGGAAACGCATGCCCCCTTCGCCATAGATTTCGAGGGTCTCCTCTACTCTGCTCATAACGCTGTCATCAGGTGTCTCTTGGCATACCTCCGGCGAATTGATTCCGTCGTCAGCGTCCCCTCCCAACAAGCAACTGGCGTCATCGTGTCGTCGGGGATTGTCGCCATTCGATCTCTCTGAATGAAATAGCTTGGTGTCTCAATGTTTGGGTTCGTAGTGTCCCCCAATTTTGCGTGAATATGTGACCCGTTTCCACATTGGCCATAACCCGGTGGGAATGGGCATGACCCGTCTGATGCTTGGGACCCTAATCTGTCTCCTCTATCTTGGTCCATCTGTGTCTCTTCTTCCTGATTTGGGTTTGCTTGTTGGGCCCAGTTCACTTGGTCATCTTGTGTTCCTCCAGATCCAGTCCCAATCTTATGACATCTTTCTTCCCTAACCTCGTTGTTGTTCGTTGGCTTCCCTTTCTGCTCGTCTTTGCTTTCTGACTCTCTTCCAATCCCCTGGTCTCAATGCACGCATTTTTGATAATGTTCTCCTCAAAAAGTAAGATATCGCCGTCACAAAAGTAATGATCAACGCTTGTCACCAACTCTTCACCTACTTTTGCACTCAGCCTCCACAAGTCGGTCCCACCCTATGTTTCTGTCGTCACCCACATGATGCACCACCGAATCCCCGTCGTCTTCCTCTCCATCTTCCTCCATCCTCCCATCTCGGACTCATATGTCAGCAACAACTCATATGAAAATGGACGTAATTCCTCCTCCTTTCCTTCATTTCCCCAACTTTCCATTACCTTCTCCATAATTTTTTTAAACTCCTCTGTTTCTTTGATTATAGTCATGTTAACTGCTTCGTTTGTCTTCTCAGGAGCCACAGCTTTTTTCCTTTATCCGTCTCTGGCCCACGGTTATATCCTCCCTGCCATTCATTGTTTTTTTAAGCTTGTGTCTCTCCTTCTTTTCCTTTCCATCTCACCTCTCCCCTTTTCACTCCAATTAGTATCTCTACCAAAGCTTGCCACAACTTTATGTACAAGTTCTTTTAATTAATTCTTAATTTGTTTCTTAAAGTTTCATTCTTCTGCTAAAATAGTCCATGGAGTTTATGGAGAGACCAACTCGTCTGATAAGAGTAATTCTTCTCGAGGACTTCTCGTGAACTAATTTAAGTATGTCTTAAACTATTCTAAAATTGCTAATCATTTTAGAAAAAATAATATTTAAAATTATCCTTAAATTAAGATAATGGAATCCACAATTAATAAATGTTATAAATTCAAAAGTTTTTAAAACATTACTTCACTACTTTACAAATTCTTTTACTAGATTTTTTTTCTTTAAATGTTTACTATAATTTGTCGGGTTATCTTTATTGTGAATAATTAATTAGTCTTAAATGAAAATTAGTGTTTGCAACAACAAAAAAAAGCGTGACACACACGCTCTTCATCGACGCCTTCTTCTCCTCCGCCTTCATCGTCGTCGACTTTTTTTTTCTTCTTTGTCGTCATTATGGTCGTCGTCGTCTTCCTCCATCGTCGTCATCGTCTTCTTTTTCTTCTTCTTCTTCTTCTTCTTCTTCTTTCATATCTGCAACTTTTTTATCGTTTTTAAAACATTGCTGCTATTGTTGCTATAAAATGTACACAAATATAAAGCTATACTGCACTAAAATAAAAAAATAATATACACAAATATAAAACTATACTGCACCGAAATAAAAAATAATATATTGGAAGTTCCCTTGCTTCCTTCCTTCCTTCTATGTCTTCTTTTCCTTCTTTCCTTCCTTCCTTTCATCCTTCTCCTCCTCCTCCTCCTTCTTGTTACCATCTTTTCTTCCTTCTCCCATGTTTGCTGCATCTGCATCTTCTTGTTCTTCTTTAAAACTGTACACAAATAACATTTCAAATTGTACGCAAATATAAAACTAAATTGTACACAAATATGTTACGAAACTCCACCGAAATAATAAGAAAAGATAGCAACACGTTAAATCAATATCTCACAGACTCCACCGAAATATAACGCTAAAATGTACACAAATACAAAGCTAAACTCTACCTAAATGACAAGAACACATTCAAATCTGAAATAATGCAATCAAAACTAAGCCAAATCTAATAGCAACAAAGCTAATACAAAATGTATACAAATATTAACCTAGAATCTACCGAAATAACAGGAAGGCATTTAAATATCAAATTATGCAATAAAAATTAAACCAAACCTGATACAACAAAGCTAACACAAAATGTACACAAATATTAACCTATAGTCCACCGAAATAATAAGAAAACGATAGCTAAACTGCATAGAAATACAAAACTAAACTTCATCGAAATAAATGCAACACAGAGAACACAATAGAAGGTTATAATGTAATAAGAACAAAGCTGTAAAAAAGTAAATTGATTTAAAAAATAAGAAAAACATGTTTTGTATCTTGAAATATAAATTTGTATTGTACACAAATATTATTCAAAATTGTACACAAATAATATTTAAAACTGTACACAAATATAAAGATATATTGCATCGAAAGAAAAAACAATAATATATAGAAATAAAATCATCATCATCATCATCTTCTTCTTCTTTGTTTTACATTGCTATGATTTTTTTGTTGTTGTTCTTTTTCATGTTTTTTTATTTTATATTGCTGCTGCTTGTTGTTCCAAAACTCAAACCTAATAAAATCATGTAAACCTTTGGCACATACTTTTTATCAACATCACATGAAAACTGTAAAACAGTACACAAATATGTTACCAATAGCAACAACGCCAACAAAACATGTGCAAAAAAAAAAAAAAACCTAGAATCCACCAAAATAATAAGAACAGATTCAATTCTCAAGCAATGCAATCAGAGTTTAACCAAACCTAATAGCAACGAAGCCAACACAAAATGTACACAAAAAATAACCTAGAATCCATCGAAATAATGAGAAAGAGATTCAAATCTCAAATAATGCAACAAGAGATCAACCAAACCTGATAGCAACAAAGCCAATACAAAATATACACAAAAAATAACCTAGAATCCAGAAATAAAAAGGAAGAGATACAAATCTAAAATAATGCAACCAGAGATCAACCAAACCTAATAGCAACAAAGCCAACACAAAATATACACAAAAAATAACCTAAAATCCACCGAAATAATAAGAAAACAAAAGCAACACGTTAAATCAAATTCTCACAGAATGCGCTAAAATATAAAACTAAACTGCACACACATACATAGCTAACCTGTACAAAAATATATTCACAACCAAACTAACACAGAAAACTCCACCGAAATAAATCCTATTCTTAAACATAGAAACGCAACAGAAAGCAATAATCTAAGAACAACAAAACTAAGCAACACTAAATTATTTCGAAAAAGATGTAAAATCTATTCTGTATTTTCTGATTCACATAAAGGATCCAATTCGAATTCCACCGATCGATCTGAACTAGAAACTTTCATTTTACAACAACATAAATCGCAAAATTAAGAGTCGAAGAAGAAAACCGCGACAATGAGATCAAGCAAATCAAAACGAAATTTAACAACGAGAATGAAAATAGAATTCTAATAACAGAAGAACAAGACAAAAACGAAAATCAAATCTAAGAACGTTGTAGAACTCAAAATTGAACGTACCTCACGTAAAAACATAGAGAACAACACAGAGGAATGCAGAGAAGAACGTTGAAATCAAGAAGAAGAAATTAAGATTTGAATCACGAATGAAATCGTTGCAGAGAGCATTTGAGAGAAAGACGAAAAACAAAGCTGAGAAAACGAACAACGATTGAAAAATAGAAAATGGTAATTGGCGAAAAAGAAATATAAAGTTATAATAAGGGAAAAGAGGCGCATGAGTTATTTTACTTGGTTCGCTACTTGATTGATAAAACCACTTGATGACCTATATTTACTGAAATTAAAAAATATAACAATTAACCAAAAAAATATTCTTTTCTATACTATTGCCAAAATACATAAAAATCCATCAGAATACTATTATTTAAAAGATACTAAGCCCACTATTTTCTTAAAATTATATATTTCAGCACTTGGCCCAAATATTAATCACTCTAAGCCTTGGGCTTGGGTTATTGTAAGGCCCACCCATGCTTGCAAGGGGTGCAGCCTCTCCACCACTTGAGAAGTACCTTGCTGCACTTTGGCCGAGGCTCTCAACCCTAACCTCTCCTGGAAGAAAATGGCACTACGCACCATGACTGCCGCTGCGTTCAGTCCAGCCAGCTCGGGAGAAGCTGTTGGCGCCTGCTTTTGCGCCGTTGTTCTCTCCACAAATGCCGCACACATCTCCCTCTCGCGCCTGGCCTCCGCAGTGCGCCGCTCCTTTTCGTGATTCCAGGGAAGCACAGCCGCCAAGAGAATCGGCGGCTTCCCTGC
This sequence comes from Stylosanthes scabra, assembly GCA_036250425.1. Taxonomy (NCBI): domain Eukaryota; kingdom Viridiplantae; phylum Streptophyta; class Magnoliopsida; order Fabales; family Fabaceae; genus Stylosanthes; species Stylosanthes scabra. The sequence continues at coordinate 64,011 of JASCZI010060564.1, read as the reverse complement.
GAAAGGGAGATCCCGCCGATGATTAGGCTTCTGTTCACCGCTCGTGTGCCGATCTCTTCCGCCGGCAGCTGAATCGTGCGCGCCATCCTCTTCGCGCGACACTGGCTCTGCCTTCTACCCCGTTGTGCCATTCTCCACCGCCACTGCTCCATCCCAACGATCGCAACCGGCGTCCGTATCGCCTCCGTGGAAGCGCTTTCATCGGCACTGTTGCGGGTTTCTTCGTCGACTCTGACCTGTCGTAGGTCTCGGCCGATCTCCTCCCTCTATAGGTCACGCAGGCATAAAATGTCATAAATTATAAGATTAGTTGTAAAATCAATCATTAAGATCGATGCCAAAAACACTAGAATATCGATATTCTGTATACCGGATAATCTTCCTAAATTATAAGATTAGTTGTAAGGAAATGAATATTAAAAACACATGATTATTTTTTAATTGATATTATTAGACTTTTAGATTAAAACGATAATTTCATGATAATATTATAACCAATTGCACGAAAATAAACTAATTGAGACAATTATAATTTTAATATTATAAATTCATTATAACATGATAAATTTAATTAACTATATAATTTTAAAACATTAATAATTCTCTTATTAACATTTGTTCTATTAATTGTTAATATTTTTTACGTAGCAATAGTCAAATAAATAGTAATACTTATTAATATTTTTATTATTTATTTTTGTTTAATGAAATGCTAATATTACTTAATTTAATTTAGAGAAATTTTCATTGAATTATAATAAATCTAATTGTTATTTAGAATGAGTAAATTAAATAATAATAATTAGTAAAAAATAATTAAATAATATATAGTAGTTATAAAAAATTAAAAATTTAGGAATTGGTTTGAAATGCTTTTGAGTTTTTGATTTAAAAATTTAGGAATAGAAACAAAAGAAGAATAACCTAATGATTGATTTAGGAATAATTCATTAATACATTTAGAATTTAGGCAGGAAAATAAACAATGAGAGTATGTCTCAGCAAAAAAAAAAAAAAAACAATGAGAGTATGACATGTATGTTACTATGTTAGTTCGGGAAAAACCCACTTTTAGTATATATCTCAGAAACTCAAAATTTATTAATATTTTAAAAAGTTTCTTTTATGTAGCTATGTTTAAATCTTAGTCGATACTTTTTTTTTTAGATAATGTACCAATATCCATAGTATATATCCGTATATAAACAGAGGTACTAAAAGAACATGTGGATTCGTTGCGTTACAGGATGGAGATATATTGGTAGAAAATCCAGAAGAATAAATGGGGAATGTTGCGTGTAAACCATTAGAGAAAGTTATTGACTTACTCTTGGATGCAAGTATTCGACAAGTTGGTTATGTTATCAATTATGAAGACCATGTCAAGGATCTAAAAAACCTCGATGAGAAGCTTGGATATAATGAGCTAACAGTGAAGTACCTGGTTGATGCTGTAAAAGACAATGAAGAAATCACACCAAAAACTAAGCTTTGGCTTGGCTCAGTGGCAAAAAAGAGGAGAGAGAGTAAGGAGTTTTATGATGATGAAACCTTGCGCTCCAAGACAAGTTGCTTTGGAGGGGGTTGTTCTAGCGGTGCTCTCCCTTTCTTGTGGCACAGGCGTCAACTTGGCAGGAAAGCTAAGAAGATATTGGCACCAGAAATCGACAAGCTAAATAATGAATTTCCCGACATTAGAGCAGCAATTTCTGGTGGTCAAAAGGCTTTAACGATTGCTGATAGCAATATGTCTGGTGGTCGCTATCAAGAGTTCGAATCAAGGAAGGTTATAATCGAGAAGATCATGGAGCAGTTAAAAGATCCAAGGGTGAGGATGGTTGGACTGCATGGGCCTAGTGGTGTGGGCAAGACTTCTCTGGTCTACAAAATTGCAGAGCAAGCTAGCATGCTGTTTGATAAGGTGACCTGGGCAACCGTAAAGAAAGATCCAAACCTTCAAAAGGTTCAGCAAGATATCGCTGACAATTTAGGATTAACTTTTACAAATGAAGGTGAGGATAGGAGAGCAGCTCGTTTGAGACATGTGTTGAGGCAGAACAACACCCTGGTGATCCTTGATGACCTTTGGGATGAACTGGACTTGAACAAGATAGGGATTCCTTTCGATGATGACAATGTTTCAAGAAAGGAAGGGGAACAGCAAGCAGCTGGCGGAACTAGCAACAAGGGATGCAAAATTTTGTTCACTTCAAGATTTGAAGAAGTCTTGCGTGATAAAATGAATGTTAAATCAACTTTCCCTTTGCGAAAATTAACTAGTGGAGAAGCTTTTGCATTGTTTAAGAGGGAGGTTGGAATGCAAAATGAAAATCCCAAGTTCGATCCAGAAATTCTTGACCAGTATTGCGCAGGGTTACCCATGTTTGTAGTTATAGTCGCAAAGTCATTGAGAAATAAGAGCGAGTCGGACTGGGAACATGAACTAAAAAGACTTGGAAGCCCAGAACCAAATGAAGCACGAGAGGACATGGAGAAGCAAGTGGAGAAGCACGTGAAGATGAATTATGATCATCTAGCAAGTGAGGAGCTCAAGTCTATTTTCCTAGTCTCTGCTCAGATAGGTCATCAATCATTGATTGCAGACTTGGCGAAGTATTGCTTTGGCTTGGGCATACTTAAAGGTGTCCATACATTGAAGGAAGCACACGACAGAATATCCAAGTCATCAATCAAGAAGTTGAAAGATGCAGGTTTGATGTTGGATAGTAATTCTATTGATCATTTCGATATGCATGATATAGTTCGAGATGCTGCTTTATCCATAGCATGCAAGGAGCGTATGGTTTTTGTCTTGAGAAATGAAAAACTAGATGATTGGCCTGATAACAAAGAACTCGAGAGCTGCACTGGAATTCATCTGCACAAGAGTCATATTGTGGTTGATCTCCCAGAAGTTTTGAACTGTCCTCAACTCAAATTCTTCCATATCGACAGTGATGGTTCAAGTTTGGAAATACCAGACAGATTTTTTGAAAGAATGGAAGAACTCAGAGTACTAGTATTATCTGGAATTTATCTATCAAGTTTGCCGTCTTCAATTAAGTGCTTATCAAAACTCCGAATGCTTTGCTTGGAGAAATGCACTCTTGGTAACTTGTCAATTATAAATGAATTGAAAAATTTAAGAATTCTTAGCCTTTCAGGATCTACCATTGAAGATTGGTCAACAGAGTTAAAAGGCTTATGCAAGTTACAGTTGCTAGACATTAGCGATTGTTTAATAAGAAGATTCACTCGACCTCTTTCTTTTTCGAGCTTCCCCAGCTTGGAGGAATTGCATATAAGAAACAGCTTGACAAAAATGGAGGAGAAGGGACAGATAAATAATAGTCAACATTCAGTTTTTTCTGAGTTGAAGCATCTGCATCAATTGAATACTATAGATGTCTGCATCCCCAGTGCTGAATTTTTGCCAACAGACTTGTTCTTTCACGAGTTGAATGATTACAAGATTGTGATCGGAGACTTTGAGACACTTTCAATTGGGGATTTCAAGATGCCCAATAGATATGAAGCTTCAAGATCATTGGCATTACAGCTAGAACCTGGCATGGACGATATTCACTCTCTCAAAGGAATCAAATTGCTATTCAAAGCAGTGGAGAATTTGCTGTTGGGAGATTTGCAAGGAGTTCAAAATGTTTCTTATGAGCTAAATTTGGATGGATTTCCGAATCTGAAACATTTGTCAATTGTAAATAACAATGACATTGAATATATTGTGAACTCAATGGAGCTGTCACTGCCTCAAGATGCCTTTTCCAATTTAGAATTTCTGAGCCTCTTCAAGCTAATGAACATAAAGGAGATATGTTGTAATCCTATTGAAGATTCTTCCTCCTCATTCTCTAGACTAAGGACAGTCAAAGTGAAGATGTGCTCCCAATTGAAGAGAATATTTTCCTTTTACATGGTTAGATTTCTTACTAGTCTAGAAACCATTGATGTCTCTGAATGTGATTCTCTACAAGGAGTGGTTAGTGAGGAAGAAGAAGGATCCAACAAGGTCGTGCTTCACAAGTTATGCTCTTTGGCACTGCAAAAGTTACCATCATTTGTCAGTTTTTACAAGATCCAAGAAAGGGAAATCGTGCCAGCAGAGGATGAGCAGAGTGCCACAACTTGCTTATCTCTCTTTAATGAGAAAGTATGGCTTTCCTCCAACTTAATGTGTACTTAACATTTTAAGACCAATGATTCCAAATAGACTAACATGGTTTATGTGTGGTTTTTTCCTATGCTGCAGGTAGAAATTCCAAACTTAGAAATGTTGGAGTTGTGTTCAATCAAGATTCATAAGATATGGAGCAATCGACCTTCAACTAGTTGGTTTCAGAACTTAATAAAGTTAACTCTGAAAGACTGTTGCAACATGACATATTTATGTACATTGTCTGTGGCTTGCAATCTCAATAAATTAAAAAGCATCTCTGTAAGTCGTTGTCCAATGATGAAAAAGTTATTCATCACCGAAGGAGAGAAAAATGAGTATTCAAACGTGCGTAGGATGATAATGATGATGTTTTTGATATATTTTTTATGTTTTATGCATGCTAGATAATTATTGTACGTTATATCATTTACTCATGGTTTACCTGATTTCTATTTATTACATCAAAACAGGTTCGTATTTTTCCTGAGTTGGAGGAAATCTGGTTGTCTGACATGAAGATGTTAAAGGACATATGGCCACATGATGATGAAGTCAGTGTAGATTCATTTCCTAGTCTCATTTCTATTCATATTAGCAGCTGCAATAAGCTTGAAATAATTTTCCCTAATCACACGAAATGCTGGTATTTGCATTTGAAAAGCTTAAAGGTTGATTTTTGTGAGTCGGTGAAATTCATTTTTGAAATCAGAGGTTCTCCGCCACAAAATGACACAAAATCTGCACCGTTGGAGCTTATACTTATTGATTTGTTTCATCTCCCGCATCTGAAGCAAGTGTGGATTGTAGATGATCCAAAAAGAGTGCTTAACTTCACAAATTTGCAGAGTATACAGATTTCTGGTAGTAATAGAATGAGCAATGTGTTGCCAGCTTCTATAGCCAAGGATCTTGGAAAATTAGAAAGCTTTTCGATACAATTTTGTGATAATTTGGAGGAAATCATTGAGTGTGATGGAGTATCAGAAACAAGCAGTGAAGAAGTATTCAAGTTTCCTGAACTAGTCTCTATGTCGTTTAGTTACTTACGAAGCATTCAATGTTTCTACAAAGGGAGACATATTGTAGAGTGTCCAAATTTGAAGCAACTGACAATGAATGAGTGTCTAAATCCGGAAATATTCAAAATAGAAGGTGCTAAAGAAGAAGGAAAATCATTATTGTCGGCCGAAAAGGTAAAAGTGCTTATCAAATTAAAATCTATGATATTATAGTCTGCTCCAATTCCTGTCTACAACATCCTTCATAAATTGAAGGGGAAATTATTATTAAGTACGCTGATTAACAAGAATTAATATTGATAAATATAAAAGCTAATAACACTTGTTTTGACTATAACACACAAATAATTTTATATGCATTTAACATCATTAAGTCGTCAAAAATGATCTTTTTAGTAAAATTATTTTACTTTTGTATTCTTAACAAATATAATAGAGATATTTATTAACAAATCTCATCTCTCATCTCATATAGAAAACATTTAAAGAGTAATGCTAGGAATCAACGTTAGGGGACCAATAGGGAGCCAATGAGTGTAATTTAGAAAATAATGGGTGGTAAAAGAAGAGAAAAAAAAAAAGAAAAAATGATATTGGCTTCCTATTGTCTCTCTAATATTGGCTCCCAAGACTTTCTCTTAAAGTAAATAGTAAAATTTTCTTTTCAATGAGTTAATAAACCCCCTAATCATTTTTTTTGGTTGTAAATTTCAGTAATATTTTCTTAGTACCTTGATTGTTTTGGGTATTATCTCTAAGATAGATAGAAATACAGAGAATCATAAATAATAAAGACAAAATTTAATTTGAATGTGAAAACATACACGGACAAAAGAAAAAATTATATTTTTTATACTTCTTAAAAGTTAGTGAAGACAGAAAATATTTAAAGTTTTAGTTTCAAAAACAAAAATACATATAAACAGTTCTTCAATAACTATAGTCACTGCCATTGGAGTAATTGGAGTGATGATGTAATTGGAGTTTGATAATGAGTTTTGGGATTGAGAAAGTGGGAAAATATAGAAAATAAGAACTGTGCAGGTCATTATAACATAAAAATACATAATTCTGTTAATATATTGATGTGCAGGTAATGTCCAAGTTGGAGCATCTGGAGATCGACCCAGATGGAGCAAAGTGGTTAATGAGCAACAGAGGCAAGTACCGCTTCAACTCTTTGAAACAACTTCACTTGAATGTAGGGCAGAGCCAGGAGGAGACTTTATACTCCTTCCTCCACACCTTTCCTAATCTACAAATCTTGAAATTGAGTGATTGTTGGGGGATTAGAGAGTTGGTGCCAAGTGGAAACACCGCTCCCAAGCAAAGATTGGGATCCGTACTGCTTGTTAAGGAATTCACTTTGTCCTATTCAGATATGGAGGATATTGGATTTGAAAGAGATCCTGCTCTTCAGAGATCACTGCACCGCTTGGTTGTAAAGTGCTGCGACAAAATGACCAGCTTGGTACATTCCTCGGTGTCCTTCACTCACTTGACATACCTAGAAGTGTATTATTGTGATGAATTGGAAACTCTAATGACATGCTCAACAGCAAAGAGCTTGCTTCAACTCACCACCATCAAGGTATCCAAATGTGATAAATTAAATGAAATAGTTAGCAAGGATGATGAGGGAAATGATGATAAAGAGATTAAAATTGTCTTTCCCAAGTTGATAACTATTGTATTTGAGGGACTAATCAGCCTCACAAGTTTCTGTAGCAACGGGAATTGTGAGTTTTCGATGCCGTTGTTGGAAAAACTGATTCTGAAAAATTGCCCCAAGATGAAGACGTTCACCGCAAAGCTCATAACAACACCCAAGTTACAAAGTGTACTTGTCAGAGAAAGATATAAGGAAGAGAAAGGGTATTGGGAAGGAGACTTAAATCGCACCCTTCAAATGGTGTTTGCAGATAAGGTACTCTATACAGCCTATACCCCCCTCCTTTAAATGCTCCTTCTCAATTGCGCTCTTCCTTGTTTTTCTTAATCCCCCTTCCACTTGATTTGCTACATTCTATATCTTGAACTAAATTGCTACTTTATATTATTTTTTATACTATTAGTCATCAATTTTCAAACAACTATATTAAATTGAAAATCTTTATTCATATTCTCAAGTTGTTTACTTTTATTTATTAAATTATATAATCTTTTAATTATATGTAAAATAATATACCTTATAATTTCCAGAAAACTAGTTCTCATAAAATGTATCTATCTTTTTTATTTTGATTTTAGATAAGTTATTTTCAATTCTCAAGTTATTTTATGATTCTTATTTCTGAAATGTTCTTATGTGCCAAATTTTCATGATCAAAAGCATTTTTTCTTATTTCCAAAATAAATAACTTAGACAAAATGTGCATTTGGAAAACCACGTTTTAAAAGCATATAAGTGATTTTTTTTTTCAAATCAGTTGGAGCTTTCCAATCAGCCAGAGTTAAAACAAGTATGGTGTGACCAAACCTTGGAACAAGTGCACAGGTTTCAGAACATAACATCTTTGGTTGTGAAGAGATGTGGTTATCTTGTGCATGTAATTCCATCTCATTTGCTTCATTGCTTTAAGAATTTAGAAAATCTGGAAGTATCCGATTGCGATGGAGTGCAAGTCATCTTTAATATGGATGCAGATAGTAGCATTAAGATGACAAAAGCAATGGCCATGTCCCGTTTGAAAACACTCTCTTTAGAGAATCTACCAAATCTGGAACATGTATGGAACACAGATCCCAAAGGAATTATTCACTTTCAACCTCTGCAAGATTTGAGCGTTGACAGATGTGATAGTCTTGAATATGTGTTTCCATCATCCATGGCTAAAGATCTTGCTATGCTAAACAATCTTTCAATAAAAAACTGTGAAAAGGTGGTAAAAATCTTTGCAGAGGATAAAACAGTCTCAAAATTAGAAGACACCACCACCACAATTGTGTTATGTTCTCTGAGTTCCTTGTACCTAATGGGAGTGCCACTGCTCAAATACTTTTATCCGGGACAACACAGGCTTCAGTTTCCGAAGCTAACAACACTCAATATAGAACCCTACAAATGGATGATACTCAATTGTCAAGAAGCAGAGACTTTTGAAGATCAACAAATTATATTTCCACTTGAACAGGTACTTCTTATAAAGACTATGTTTATAATTTTATTGAAATGAGTTTAGATTATCTATAACAATGATATAAATCTAAATAACATAAGAAAATGAGGTACAAGTAAATAACACTGTAATTAATTAAAGTTTAAAATAAAAAGCACATTTTTATCCAGTGTCAAAGATAAAATGTGCATATACTGATGAGCGATAATGTTGGATAGTTAGTTGTATATAGTCAGATTACTGATAAGTTAACATGACAGGCTGGCACATTGATGTAGAGTTAGTTAGATTCTTGTTGTAGTTAAGTTTTCTGTTATGAGAGTTTTTAGCAGATAGTATATATAGTGGTTAGCAATGTACAATTAGTCAGATTCATCATTTCAGAAAATGAGTAATAAGCATATGCTTCATTTCTCCCAAACTCTCTCTTTCTCTATTGCTTCTCTACTCTCATTTTGCTCCAGACCATGAGTTTTCACATATAAAAATCTTGTACACTTGAAAACATTGGAGATTTATAGAATGTCAGAAATTTACTTTGAGTTATGTATAATCATCTTTTTATTTGATCATATAATATACTTGTCCATATCATCTAATAAAAATTAATGCTGAAATTATATGTTTTTCTTTTTAGGTTAATCGGCTATTTGGTAGCTTGGAGAAATTATCATTTTATATGAGAGGTGTCATGTTGACTTGGAAACTAAAGTCTGGAAAACTTGAATTTGGAGAATCAGAAGAAAGAGTTGAAGGGGTGCTATTTGAGGAAAAACCTAAGGCTGGATATGTTGAATTCTTATCGCATCTCAAAGGGTTAAGCCTAGATTCTCTTTATACACTCAAATCCATTGGTTTCGAGCACTCTTGGATACATCCCATCATTGATAATATCCAGACATTGGAAGTGGAGTCGTGTTATGATATAAAGAACTTGGTACCAAGCAAGGTTTCATTCTATAGTCTGACAAAATTGGTTGTAGATGGTTGCTATGAATTGTTGTATTTGTTCACGTCCTCAACAGCAGAAAGTTTGACACAACTCAAGGAGATGAAGATAAGAATTTGTTCATCAATGCAAGAGATAATATCCAAAGAGGATGATGAATCTAATGAGAGTAACAAGAGCATAATATTTGAGCAGCTTCAGGTTTTGCATCTTGAAGGCTTGCCAATGATGAGATGGTTTTACTCAGGGAAACGTACTTTGTGTTTTCCATCATTGCAACAATTATCCATGTTTGGTGAACTCTCCAGGATGACAACATTCTGTCCTCACATCCACATAAATCCAGATTCAGTCAAGTTCCGCTCAGGACGTAGATATAATGGATATGCAGTCCAATGGGAAGATGACGTTGATGCCACCATTCGCAAGATAAATGACAAAAAAGTACGTCCTTCGTTCTTTCAAAGTAAAATTATTTTCTTAGACAAGTATATATGTCATATTATAAACAAAAAAGATATGTTATATATCATAATCTGCATCTTCTATTTAGGTGAAAGTTTTCGAGACTTCATGACTTTATTCTGTTCCCATTTGACTTCATTTATAATTTTTTTGGGTCACCGTATTTTTTGTAACATGCATGTTCTTAAAAAATGTATTGTAAATAATTATGATCACACTGTAAACTATTTAAAATTAATTTGAAAATCATATTAATTTTTTTTGAAAAAAAATCTTATAGTAATATTTAGTTCATGGCAAATAAAAATTCAACTATAAATATTTCAGACTAAATTATTTATCATGTAGTTAAATCTATAAGATATTATCATGGAATTTGTAACATAAAATCGAAACAAAAAATATGTCATGATATACTAGAAGATCATTTATTTTTTCAAAAAAAAAAAAATGATAACTAACAATATATATATATCTCTACTTATCTACCATAAATATTTTGATGCACATGGTCTTTTTAAATTTATATAGGTGCTGAATGCTGATGAGAAGTAACTTATAAATTTTTACCCAACTTTATCAAACATTCTAAATATATAGTATCAAAAATAAAAAGCCAAACTTATAAGTATATCCCTTGTGACTCCACACAACGAATCTGAATATAAATTATATGTATTAGGCAAATCGATAACAAATAAAAATCAATAGATCACTGCAGTTCAAAACCTGATCAGTTGCAAACTTGCAATTTTGGCCATAAACAACGAGGAATTATGTTTAATTCCTTGTTTTCCACATGCAGATTATTGGACTTGGAGAAAGCCAATATTTTCAAGATATGTGGCGTGGCTCGTTGCCAGTCCCTGAATCATGCTTCAGTAATTTGGAGTCATTGGTTGTACATCAATGTGATTTTTTGTCTGAAGTAATACCTGCTAATTTACTTCCGTTTTTGAATAACATGCAAAAATTGGAAGTTCAAAAATGTAGATATGTTAAAACTATATTTGATGTGAAGTGCATAACAAAAGACAAGACACTCGAGATTTCACTGAAGGAGTTGGTATTAGAAAAGCTTCCGAATTTGGAAAGCATTTGGAATGAAGATCCCGATGGGATTCTCCACTTTCAACTTCTACAAAAAGTGCGTGTTGATGCATGTAAAAGCCTTACAAGCTTATTTCCAAAATCAGTAGCTAAGGATCTTGTCAATCTTGAAAATCTAGAGTTGAAACATTGTGAGAGCTTGATGGAAATCGTTGCGGGGGTTGAAGCAACACCGGAAGAAACAATTAGAGACTCTATTATGTTCCCTTGTTTGACTTCATTGACACTGTTGGATTTGCCAAGCTTCAATTGTTTTTACTGTTCATTTCATTGTGTCCGCTTGAAGACACTGAATGGCCATGGTGATCCTCAAGTCTGTTTCAAACAGGTATACTTATTAATCCAATTTTGACTCATTTTTATGATATACATTTTATTTTTTATTATAAGTATGCGATTGTTTTGTTTCCTAATGGCTAATACAGTTGCATTTAAAATTTTGAAATTTACCCTGGTATGACATCTTGCTCACATATGAAAACCACTGTGATATATATAAGTTTTGATTTTTAATGCATCAGTGTCTTTTTGGTCTCTCTCTGTTTTTCTGAAGAGTTATTTCTCTAATCATTTAAAACATTATTGCTGGTTTCATTATTAATGACCTCATTTCCTCTTCTACATAGGTTACTCCTAATTTAGAATACTTGACACTTGGTGAAAAAGAAGCTGAAATGATTGGGCATGGAGAATGTCAGGAAAGTCACTTTTACGGCACAAGTGTTTCTGATGTTAAATTGGTGTCGTCTTGTGAACTTCCATATACATTTCTCAAAAAGGTGCCCAGTATATGGAGTCTCCGAGTGAGTAATAGTTCTATCAAGGAAATATTCTGTTCTGAAAGGCCTAATTTGGATTGTGCCCAATTCCTATCACATCTGAAAATATTAGTGTTGGATTCTCTTTCTAAACTAACTTCCATAGGATTTGGACACTCTTGGATACAAGAATCATCCGTTCTCAAAACTCTAGAAGCCTTATTAGTACAAAGCTGCTCCGGTTTAGCAAACTTGGTTTCTTCTCCTATATGTTTATCAAATCTGATGCATTTGACTATATCTAAATGCGATAGCATGATATATTTGTTCACATCTGCAACAGCTAAGAGTTTGACTCAACTCAAAGAAATGGAGATATCTTATTGTAAATCCATGCAATGGATTGTGTCTAACGAAGGAGAAGAACCAATTCATGATGAGATAGTATTTGAGCAGCTGGAAAAAATAGAGTTTAAGTGTTTAGAAAACCTTAGAAGATTTTATAATGGGAGCTTTACCTTAAGCTTTCCATCATTGGAGAACTTGGAAGTAATTGAATGCAACAGGATGGAAAGTTTCTGCGAAAGTACCATCAAGACTAGCAAATTGTCAGAAATCTTTTTTATTAAATATATAGATCAGCCATTGGAAGATGATCTCAATTCCACCTTACGTAATGCTTACAAGACAAAGGTATGTATTTATTTATTTTCTCCTTTCTTACTTTTTCTTTTAAGAGACAACTTTTCTCAATCCATTTTTTAAGTTTTTATAACAAAAATTAATTTTTGTAAAGACACTTTACCAACCTACATTCTTTAACTGTCAAAGCTCATAACGGGAATTGGTGTTAGCCAACACAGCTTTTAGCTAAGTGATATGCCATATATAGCATGTTTTTAATTAAAAAAAAATATATTGTATTATATAAATAAATAGATCGAAAATCAATTCTTCAAGATTTAATCTTTCTCATGCTTAGGATTTGATGCTACATCATCGTTACAAGTTTCAATCACATAGAATTGTAATAATAATAAGAAGAAAATTTGTTTTAAAGGATGAAATAAAAGAGCCAATCCTCAAAGGTAGCGTTTGATTTTGAGTACTGAAACTAAGACCGGAGGATTGAGACTCCGTATTATGTTTGGTGGAAAATTTTAGTATTTTTAGCCTCTAGATAGTGGAGACTGTAGGACTAGGGATTGAGACTGAAACTTTAATAATTTTTTTACTCAAATACCCTCCCTCAACAATGAAATTTTCAATATTAGCCTTTATCACTTCTCGATTGATTTAATTTAATCTCTACCAACCAATGTCTTTCTCTTAATAAATTTTTAACCAAATATAATAACAAATTTAATTTAGTCTCGGTCACTCTTCCAAACGCATCCAAATAGAGCACGAAAGATGTGTTGGTCAAACTTTGTGGTGGCGGAAAGCATTTGAGCCAATTCGTTGTTGGATTAAAAGCAGATATGATATGCATCATTATTGTTGCAAAATTTCACATTAATCTTCGCATTGGCCGATAATTTTTAAACAACTAGCACAAATATTTATATATGCATTTATAATTTAACAAATGATAAGAATTACATTGTAATAATAAAATTTTCTTAACATGTAAATGTGTTAACACTTGCATGGATTATTCCTCCTCTCTGTTTTTTTTCTTTTCTTTTCTGTTTATGATTATATGAATATATGAGAGATTTCAAGTGATAATATATAATAAGATTATATGAGAGTGTGAAGAATAAATTTGAGTAGTTAATTATATCTTGTTTAAACACACAATAAATCAAGCAAAAAGTTATGTGATATTTTTAACTGATGATGTTACCTTTTTTAAGTGGAAAACAGAAAAAAAATATATATTGTTATTAGATAATTCCAAAAAAATGTAATTAAAAATGTCTACAAAGTGAGAATGAAAGTTGGATCAATATACTTGTTTTTAGGTAGCCAATTAACATGTGTACCTATTACATGCGCAGGTTGGAAAGTTTGCGCGAAAAGTAAAGGAGTTGAAGCTCAGCGAACACCCCAGTATACATGGAATATGGGATTGTTCATTTCCAGTTCCATCCCTCTGCTTCATCAGATTGAAGATTTTAATTGTGGAAAAATGTGAATTCACATCTGTTGTAATACCCTCTCATATACTCTGTTTCTTATGTCAATTGGAAGAGTTGGTAGTACGACAATGTGATTCCGTGAAAGCAATATTTGAAGTGACACCTGAACCAAAATACACACACATCAATTCTTTAAGATTCAGCTTGAAGAAATTGACTATTGAGCAGTTGCCAAATGTTGAGCATTTATTTCCAGCATCAGTGGCCGAAAATCTAACTAAACTTGAGAAGCTGGAAGTAACAAATTGTGACAAACTGGTGGAAATTGTTGCAAAGGATGAAGCAGTTGAAGGAACTCCTAAAGAGTTTGCATTGCAAAGCATGACTTCCATAAACTTGTGGTCTTTTCCAGAGTTGAAATGCTTTTACCCTGCACGGCACAAGCTAGAATGCCCCAAGCTAGAGGAAGTACACTTATTCCACTGTGACAAATTGAAGACATTCGAATGTGAGTCTCAAAGATTTCAACATCCACAAGCAGAGAATCAAGCCATTTTCTTACTAGAAAAGGTTCCATGTCTTGTTAAATATTCTGACGACATATTCATCCATGTTTTATAACTTATTTTGACTATCATGTATGTAGTATGTTGATTTAATTTGGTCATATTTTTGTCCCTTGTAGGTATTTCCATACTTGAAGTTTCTAACACTCAGTAAGAAGGAGATCATGATGTTGTGGCATCAACAGTTTCATGTGAACAATCTCTCAAAATTAGAAGCTTTTCAGTTGCAATGTTTTCATGATGATTCAGATACTTTTCCATATGAATTACTTCAACAGCTACCCACCATAGAAAAGCTTGTTGTAAGTTGCAGCTCTTTCAAAGAGATATTCTGCACTGAAAGACCTACCATGGATTGTGTCAAAGAAATTATTCCACATGTAAAGTGTTTGCAATTGAGTACCTTGCCTCAGCTGAATTCCATTGGGTTAGAGAATTCTTGGATGCAACACATTTCTGAAGATCTTGAAAAGTTGCAAATAGATAAGTGTCATTGTTTGAGGAGCATAGTACCAAGCAAGGTATCATTCTCCAGCCTGATAGAGTTGAATATATCAGAATGCAATGGGCTTGTGAATTTGTTCACACCTTCAACAAGCAGAACTCTGCATCAGCTGAACATGATGTCCATACAAAATTGTGAATCATTGGAAGAGATTGTGTCTGAAGAAGAAGTAGATGAGTTGTCAAAGCTTGATGAAGAGGGAATAATATTCAAGAAACTTAAGACTTTGTCTCTACACTCTCTACCAAACCTCGGAAGGTTTTACAATGGCAACATTGCCTTAAAATTCCCATCCTTGGCTCATTTGTTGCTAATCAATTGCAACAAGATGAAGAGTTTCTGTGCAGGTACAGTAACTGTGAACAGGTGGATGGAAGTTCAATATAAGGAGGTAGATACTGAAGTCCCATATTATATGCGAGAAAAGCATAAATTCTTGGTTGATGGTGATCTCAATTTGGCTGTACAAAATATATTTGAAGAGGTATGTATTTAATTCCTATATTGTTTTAGTCGAAGTTGTGATGAGATTAAATGAAATTTATTTTTTCTGAAATTTATTAAAATAATTAGCTCTATTTAATAAGCTAGGATGCAAAGTGAAAAGCATACTCATTCTGCAAAATCATCTATACAGAATATGTAAATACCCTAAATATCAACCTCTATATTAATTAATTATGTCTCTTCTCCATACATCCTATATTCCTATATGACCTTTTGTTATACAAAAACACCCATCATTCCCAGTCACCTGCAAACCAGAAAGACCACAAAAAGAAAAGATTACCAAGTTGAATGTCATGGATTTTCCTCTTATTTATAGATCATACCAAGTTGGGACATGCATCCCTCACTCTTCCTTCCATCATTGTACTACTTGTTCATTATACAATTACTAGCTGGTCATTAATAAATAAAGTTTACTTTCTAGAAGTTTATTAAACCATAAGCATGAAAATTCAATTTACCAAATGAATTAGCTTTTTCCAATAAGCTAGGAAGCAAAGAGAAAGGGACATTGATATTGCAGAATCATCTAAACAGAGTATGTAAATACATTAAATATCAAACCCCTATATATAAGGTCTCTTCTACATAAAGTTCCTAGTCATATAGAAAGATCACAATTGAATGTAATGCATTTTCCTCTTCATACTGCGTCATTCATTCTTTCTTTCATTATTGCACTACTTATTCATAGTACCATTACCAGTTGTTCATTATACATTTCTCTTCATAAATTTTTAACTTAATTAATAAATTCTATCTTGACCTAAATGTAAGATATTCTTGATTTAGTCATTGGTCAACCTGAAACATTACCAGGATGAAAATTATACTTTAAAGTCACAAACATATTTTTTAGCTTTAGTTAGCTTCTCTCTTTCTTGTTGGAGATGCATGCAAAGAGAGGGTTCAAAGCCGGTTTGTATTTAATTTTTTTGTTCTAAAATAAACTCCATTTTATTGAACAATACTTTTGTCTTTCTAATAGACTCCAAATTAAGGTGGAAAATTACATTACATTAAATAAATTTTGATTTTACTGCTACTTAGTTAAGTTTAGATTCTTCATTTCCATTTATCTTTCTTTAAACTGATACAATTATATTAACAATTTTATTAGGCGGAGTCCAATTCCAAAGATGATACAGAAACACCCATGTCAAAGGAGTTGATGAGGAGAAAATTTTCTTCTCATGAGTTGCAATTTGAT